>PVJC01013232.1:0-38343 GCA_004026665.1 Murina feae
CTCACTATGTTGTGCGTTGACCACCAGGGAGCAGCACAGAATGAAGGAGGGCCCCAACCAGCAGCCAGAAGGCCCCAATTGTGGGCCAGGCCCAGGGACCCTACCTGTGCACAAATTTCATTCACCAGGCCTCTAATATACAATAATACACTCTTAATATTTAGTGTGATGACTTATCTTTCAAAGATATTACAAAATTAATCACTTCAGGTATAAGGATTAATTTATATGGTTTAGTCAGATTTTAGAGAGTTAAGACTCCCTGATTTCTTTAATAATACTGCCTGTCTTTTTTTATATTAAAGAATCTTTCTCTATCAAAGACAATATGAGGTAGATCAAAAGGGAACTTGATTTCAAAATATCAGGACTGTCACAGCAGCTTTTGGAGTCCCATTGGAGGTGGCCAATATATACCTATTATTTGAGGTACTGATCATAGAATTCATAACACAAAATCAAATGACCTCTATTTACTCTTTGTAATGACAAATTAAGTGTAGAACACCTTTTATACATCTCTCACAGAACCTACTGAAGTAAGCTTGTATTTGCTTAAGCTGTGTCTCTTCAGTGGTTTTACTTCCTACTACTTGGAGAAAATAAAACTGCTTAAAAGATTAACAGAGACTACATTTTACAACCTTTTCGCAGAGACAATATGATGTATTTACCAATCTTCCTGGAAAAAAGGTTTACTCATATTGTTTTCAGCACCAAGGACAATGCCTTGAGCACAAAATACATTTTACTTTCAATAAAAGCCTGTAGAATGATAAATTTGTTAACAGATGCTGGGCTAGCCTTAGGCAAACTAGTGTGGGAGACTTGTTTTTCATTGAAACAATTATTGCCCTGCTTTATTCCATCTGGCATCCAGGGCTCTGTGTTCCCTTTTTCCTACACCCTATGAAAATCTATTCTCAGGAGTGAGAAATATCTTCCCTACTGTATATATAAGGAATAAAATTAGTGTTTATCAAACTATCTATGACAAAGGACTCAATGAAGACCAGGACTTTTGCAAAATGCAATTAAAACAACTTACTAGAAAATAAAATTTAAAAATCAAAGATATAAAAATACAAGTCCTAATTTTTTATTATTGGCTTTAAAAGACTTAAAATTACATTTCAAGAAATAAAATAAAAACAAACATAATGTAGGAAAAAATAAGGATCACATCCTGGCCCAATCTGCTGACTACACTTTGCCAAACACTGGCATAAATTACTAAGGAGAAAAATCTTCCCCCTGTGGACAATTCCATTTCCATTACACAAAATATGCAGGCTAAAGGAGAGATGCCTCTGTTTATATGTATTTGATAGATAGAGAATGTGATCCACTAACTAGAGGCAACTGCAGGCTGAGGAGGGAGAGTGGGGATTCCCAGGCCTCTCAGCCATCAGCATGCACAGGTCCAAGCCTGTGCTCAGGGCATAAGCAGCATTCATAGGTCCAGAGAAAAATGTCAGCAGCCAAAGCCTGACAACATTTTCACACTTCAGTTGCAGGAAACTCCCAAGCCTCTCAGCTGAAGCAATGTGGATCCTAGCTTGTTCATTTGCTTTCATTCAACTGGCTGTGATATTAAGATCTGTTGTCTTGATTTGCATTCCAACCAGTAAAATATGTCAGATCATGATTTATTCATATGTGGGATATAAAACAGAAAGCAACAAACTAACAAACAAAACAAATTCACAGACAACAGAAGGTGGGTCATCAGAGAGGAAGGGGGTTGGGGGAGGATGAAGAGAGTAGAGGGGTTAATTATATGGTGACAAAGAGAAACTAGACTTTGAGTGGTGAGCACATAGTGCAATATACTAGTATAGATGACATAGAATTGTACACTTGAAACTTATGTAATGTTAACCAACCAAGTCATCCCAATAAACTTATTAAAAAAGACTCTATTGTCAAACATTATTAACATATGAAGGTACCGAAGGCTTAAAATGTAGACATTTTTTAATGTAAATTTAAGCCCACGGTAAGCAGCTCTGCTCAATAGCAGATATATTTGCTATAATATGGGGAGAAAGAAAACTAAGATTAACATTACCAATAAGAAACAAAAACAAGACTTTTAAGTTAAATAAATGGATCCATGTGGGGCCAATTGAGAGATTATTAATAAAGATTGTAAGATATGTTAAACAGACTGAATGAAGATAACGTTTGTAACTTTAATGTGACAATTTTATGTGATGAGAGACATCATGGACTTTGACTTATTGTTTATTGGCACAGCTCTAGAATTATAATTCTGACTTTTTCTTGAATTAAATTGATGAGAGGGCTAGAAACAGTACATATCGGTTCATAGAACTGTGAAATAGGTAAGGTGTGTATTCTCCTCCTGCTTCCCCTCGCTTTAGCACCTCTGACAGACGTTGGAACTCTCCTCATATTGTCCTCCATCTGACCTTAGACTCAAGGGTTTCCATCCCTGTCCCACAATCTTCCCTCCCTGCAACTTTACAAGCTAGTTCTATCCCAGTGATTTGGTTTCGGCTTGTGAAACTCTGTCTTTGCCATTATGTAATCAAATTGGGAGCCTCTACTTCGTGGCCGGGTCTTGCAGCCAGGAGACTGTGAGTCTTTGGCCAGCCTCTGGTAAGAAAGTGAAAAAGAGCAATGAAGACAATTATCCCATTGATTTCAGCTATAAATACCACTTTACCTGAGTTGTCTGAATGATGAGTATTCTGCGCAAATGCTGCTCTCTATTGCAATACAACTGCAACTAATACACATCTATTTCTTATAATCCCATTCAACATACTCCCAAAGGTTCAAATCTAACAAAACACGCGTAATATGACAGTTGGTTCATAATGTAAGTATGGGGAAGAGGAGGGAAATTTCAAGCATGAATATGCTATAGAGGAAGTAAATATGCTTAATTTAACTAATATCATGCTAACTTAAACAGGGGTCACCGGTAAGAAAGGTATTACTAATTCATCAATAGGCAATTACTAACAGTTTACTCAGAAATAAAGTATAAAGACAGAGGAAGAATAAAATGTGGCCTCAAACCCCAAGAAGTTGTTTGCAATTTGGTCCAGGTAAGAAGATATGAAATAAGAAAATACATATTTGAGAGATAGAGAATGTGATACAGACTCTACATCCATACTGTTCAACACAGTATTCACTAGTCACATACACAGTATTCACTAGTCACATACACAGTATTCACTAGCCGCATCAAACACTTGAAATATGGCTAGTCCAAATTGGGATGTGCTGCAAGCATATAATGTAAACCAGATTTCTAAGACTATTTTTTTTAATATTCCTTATTGTTCAGATTGTTACAGATGTTCCTTTTTTAAAACCCCCATAGCTCCCCTCCACCTGGTTCCCCCCCTCGCCCCACTGTCTTCATCCATAGGTGTAAGATTTTTGTCCAGTCTCTTCCCATACCCCTCATATCCCCTTCCCCCTGAGAAATATCAGTCCATTCCCTTTCTATGCCCTTACTTCTATTCTATTCACCAGTTTATTCTGTTCATCAGATATTTCTATTGACTTGTTATATTCACTTGTTGATAGTTATGTATTTGTTGTCACTTTGTTGTGCGTACTTTTTATATTTACCTTTTTCTTTTTCCTCCTCTTCTTAAAGAATGCCCTTCAGCATTTCAAATAATCCTGGTTTGGTAGTGATATACTCCTTTAGCCTTTTCTTGTCTGTGAAGCTCTTTATTTGACCATCAATTTTACATGATAGCCTTTCTGGTAGAGTAATCTTGGTTGTAGGTTCTATTCATCATTTTGAATATTTTTTGCCAGTCCCTTCTGGCCTGCATGGTTTCTGTTGAGAAATCAGCTGACAGTCATATGGGTACTCCCTTGTAGGTAACTAACTGCTTTTCTTTTGCTGCTTTTAATATTCTCTCTTTGTCTTTTGCCCTTGGCATTTTAATTATGATGTGTCTTGGTGTGGTCCTCCTTGGGTTCCTTTTGGTTGGGGTCCTCTGCGCTTCCTGGACTTGTAAATCTATTTCTTTCACCAGGTGAGGGAAGTTTTCTGTCATTATTTCTTCAAATATATTTTCAATATCTTGCTCTCTCTCTTCTTCTGGCACCCCTATAATTCTGATGTTGGTACACTTAAAGTTGTCCCAGATGCTCCTTACACTATCTTCACACTTCTGGATTCTTTTTTCTCTTTCAGTTGGGTACTTTTTGCTTTTTCATGTTTCAAATCTTTGACTTGATTATTGCAAACCTCTAGTCTGGTGATGGATCTCTGTATAATATTACTAAGTTTATCGACGGATTCTAGAAAATTCTTGAAAAACCTTAAAAGCGTAGTTCTGAACTCTATATCCAGTAGTTTGTTTTCCTCCATTTCTGTCATTTGTGATCTGTTTCTTTGTCTCTGCATTTTGGCTGCGTTGATGGAGTGGTTTCTGCACTAGGTGTCCTATAGGGTCCAGTGATTCAGCCTCCCCAATCACCTGGGGTGGACACTCTTGTTGTACACCTTTGAAGGCTGGGTGCACAGTCTTGTAGTTATCACTGGGAGGTATCACTGGGAGGAAATGACCTGCAGGCCTTTCTCCTCGTTGTTTGGGATTTGGAACTTTTGGAGTTCTGTCCCAGCTGCAGTCTGTTAGGTTAGGCTGCAGGCAGGCAGGCTCACAGCTTGGGCGGGGTTGTAGGTGGGGTGGGGTGGGGTCTCAAAATTGCTGGGGCGAAGCAACCCAAAATGGCTGCCCTTCCACTGACTCGCAGCCTCTCCCGGACCTGGAGCCTCCAAGCCCTGGGGTCTGCGTGCCTCTGAGTCCCCAAATCTCCACGTCAGTGATCGCTGCGAACAGCTCTGCTAGAACGCCACTGATCTTCCGCTCCGTTGCCAGACAGCCCGCTCCGCATTCAGTGTGACCCCGGAGTTTATAATCTCCTTCCAAGTCACGGATCCAGGCACAGCCGCCACCCTTTCACCTGAGCCACCAATTCCGTTCTGCGCCTCTGTACCTCTCAATTTTGGCACTGGGAGCCTCTACCCAGTCTCAATGCACTCCTTCTCCTGACTTCTAGTTGCAAAGCTTCCCCTCCTTTGGTTCCCAAGGATGGCCTTCACTGTATAGTTGTATTTCTACAATTTAGTTGTGGAGGCTGAGCATCTAGGTACACACCTCATGCTGCCATCTTGGTTCTCCTAAGACTATTTTTAATCAAAATATTTCATTAATGATTTTAAATTGATCATATGTAGATATGATCATAATATTTGCCAATATTAGAATAAATAAAACATATTAAAATGTATCTTACCTGTGTTTAGAAAATGTAAAAATATGCACATGGTTTGCATTTTATTTCTATTAGACAACATGGCTTTAAAAACTGTATTTCAGAGGAATGGGAGCGAGGTAGAGAATCTGGGTCTCATGGATGAAATAGATCTTGAATAGGTCTTACTGAACTTGGAGAGACAGAGAGAATAAAAGGAAAGTCAAATCTGGGTGAAAGTGGAGAGATGGTAAGAAAGGGGAGAGGGAGTGGGAGATGCAGTTTAGGGGATTACAAAGAATAGCCTGACAGGGAGGAAGGCTGAGGGGCTGCAGAGAGATTGAATCTTTGAAGCCAGGCAGAGGTTTGAGGGTTCCTTAGAAGTAAGGCAGCCCTTGAAAGGGTTTGAGTCAGAACAATTACATATGAAAGCTGAAGTTTATGAAGAACATTTTAGTACTGAGGTACTTAAACCTCTCATCATATCAGAAAGTTCTTATATAATCATTAAATTCATATTTGCAGATGACAATACAAAAGTGTACAGCTCAGCCACGCAATTCAGTAAGAAATAACGGCACATTCTCACAAACCCAACTAACCTTGGCTTTTTAGTCAACATTCTTTTTCTCTTGTCGTTTTCAAATGCTGCTGAATAGACGTGCTGTAATTTCTAATTGTGAGGAGAATAAGAGAATGGAACCTAAAGCACAGAGGAGGCTTGGGAAAGCTTTCAGATGAAACTATCTGGGCTAACAGTCCACTTTCCTTGTCTTTGGAAAAGATGCCTTTTCTTCAAAGCCCTTTGAAATGATGAAGGGCGCATTGATAAACATCAATTCCTTCTAATTCATAATGTTTGCCAGTTTGTCTTTCTCTATCCCACCCTTAATGTAGGTCCAGAATGTGATTATAAAAATATCTGGGTGAGTAAGATTGTGAAATGCAGCCATAAAATAAGTGATTATTTCTAAATTCTGTCACATTGTAATGCTCCACAAAGCATCTTTCTCAGGGCTACATCTCATTTTAACCGATCCCATCAGCACCATATCTATATCCTGAGTGACTTCACAATGCCCTCTCTTTCAATAGAAGCCAATCAGGTTATGGATTTGTTAGTAATAAAAATTACCAAGGAGCAGTTTGCAGATGATAAGAGCAATGCAAATTCTAAAAAGAAGTAATAAGAGAAATAATGAGCATCTTCCTCACTTCTTAGAAGTGAGCAATTCCAAGCTCCCTGAAGCAACAGTTAACCTACTGTATTCAACGATAATGGGCAAATATTAGAAATGTAGATGTCAGCTTCCAGACTCTGTTGCCATCACACTGTCATTTAAAAGCTAAGTTCTCCCAAGTATTCTCTGTCAAGTTGCTTTCTACAGTAATCTTTTCCGTTAGGACAGAGCCTTAAATAAGCAGAATAATTTTGCTCTTGTTTTAATCATTTGTTTACTGGTTCATTCCAGAGTGTGAGCTACAAAAGGGGGAAATGTCATAAATAGACTTTGTGTCCCATGCTTTTCCACTATGTCACTATTGGTATCATTTCTCATTGCCAAAACTATTTGCAGAGCCTAGTAAACGAGCATTCGGCAAGCTGCTATGGAGACTTCAGCATTAACTAAAACACAGACCTCACACATTTTTCCTTCACCCAGGCCTCCTTGAGCGTGTATCTGCTAAACCTTTTATGACATGTCACACAGTGAGGAAAGTGAGAGGCCAGCAGCCCTAATTACACAGGCAGCTCTCCTCTCTCTCTAAACAAAAAGAATTAGTTGGACTGGAAGGGGGGTCCTTTGCAAACAAGAGTGAGAAAGACATGACAGAATCAGAAGATTCTGAGAGAGTTTCCTTTTAAGAGACTGTTTTCCGTTGGAAAATAGACTTAATGCATATGATTTACCTGAAGAGACTTTAAAGGACTCTTTTGAGAAAGAAGTCCATGCTGAACTGGAGCTGTCTTGCAAGATGTAGATTCTGGCAAGCTAAGAGGGCTTGGTGAAGGAGAGGCAGGAGCTAGGTATTATCAAATATGCAGTACTAGCCTTCTTCTCTCCACACTTGGGGCAGGCAGACAGCTTACTCAATCGCAGCATCATTATTAAACAGATCCCAGTAAAGCCTTCCCAATAACGAGACCCAGGCACCACAACTGACAAATGGACATTTGCACTTGAGGTGAACTACATGTCACATTTGCTTGACTTTAGGTTTAAAAGTAAAAGACACCACCCATTTTCCTTTTCAGTTTTATTCATCTAATTACACTTAGATAAAGGCAAAGCTTCAAAGGAGAGGAAAATGGACAATAAGTTAATACACTTAGAACATGCCCTAACTGGTTTGGCTCAGTGGATGGAGCCTCGGCCTATGGACTGAAGGGTCCCGGGTTCATTTCTGGTCAGGGGCATGTGCCTTGGTTGCAGGCACATCCCCAGTGGGAGGTGTGCAGGAGGCAGCTGATCGATGTTTCTCTCTCATTGATGTTTCTAGCTCTCTATCTCTCTCCCTTCCTCTATGTAAAAAAAATCAATAAAGTATATTTTTTTAAATACACTTAGAACATGATTATAAAATTGTTATCAAATTCCTATACTTAAAATGTGCCAAGTATTATAAATGTCATTCCTAAGCCCCATAATAACCCTTTGTAGTGGCATTATCATCATTTCAATTTTTGTTGTTATTGTTCCCAAAACTGGGACTCAGAGAATTTATTTTCCCCAAATCACTAAAGAAAGAAATTTAAAAAGATACAAATATGTGGAAGCATATACCATGACAGAAACACCAATCAGAAAGGATA
The DNA here is from genome assembly GCA_004026665.1 of Murina feae. NCBI lineage: Eukaryota > Metazoa > Chordata > Mammalia > Chiroptera > Vespertilionidae > Murina > Murina feae. The sequence continues at coordinate 8,075 of PVJC01013232.1, forward strand.
TATGTGCCCCTATGTTCATAGCAGCACAATTCATAATAGCTAAAATTTGAAAACAGTTTAAGTGCCCATCAGCAGATGTGTGAATTAGAAAATGGTGGTACATCTACACAATGGAACACTATGCTGCCGTAAAAAAGAAGGAACTCTTACCATTTGCAACAGCATGAATAGAACTGGAGAGCATTATGCTAAGTGAAATCAGCCAGTCAGAGAAAAATAAATATCACATGATCTCACTCATTTGTGGAATATAATGAACAATACAAACTGATGAACAAAAATAGAACCAGAGACATAGAAGCATCAAACAGACTGTCCAACCTAGGAGGGAAGGTGGGAGGTGAGGGGGTAAGAGATCAACCAAAAAACTTGTATGTATGCATATGAGCATAACCAATTGACACAGACAGTAGAGGGTTGAAGGCATGTGCTGGGGGGGTGGGAGCAGCCGGGGAGAGGTCAATTGGGGGAAAAGGAGACTCATGTAATACTTTAAACAATAAATATTTTAAATTTAGCCCTACTCAGTTTGGCTTAATGGATAGAGTGTCGGCCTGCGGACTCAAGGGTCCCAGGTTCAATTCCGGTTAAGGGCATGTACCTTGGTTGTGGGTGCATCCCCAGTAGGGGGTGTGCAGGAGGCAGCTGATCGATGTTTCTCTCTCATCGATGTTTCCAACTCTTTATCTCTTCCCTTCCTCTCTGTAAAAAACCAATGAAATATATTTTTTTTAAAAATTTAAAAAGGAAGAATTAACATCATTAAAATGTCCATACTACCCAAAGCATTTTACAGATTCAATGCAATTCTTATCAATATATCAGTGGCATATTGCACAGAATTAAAATAAATATTCCAAAAAGTTATAAATAACCATAGCAGTCTTGGGAAAAAAGCACAAAGTTGGAGGAATCATGTAACCTGATATCAAACTGTACTACAAGGCCATAGTAATCAAAACAGCCTGGCACTGGCATAAAAACAGATACATAGATCAATGGAAAAGAATAGAGTCCAGAAATAAACCTACACCTTTACAGTCTATCAGTATTTGACAAAAGAGGCAAAAATACACACTGGACTACAGATAATCTAGTCAATAAATGGACAGATACGTGCAAAAAAATGAAACTAGGCCACTTTCTTACACCATACACAACAATAAGCTCAACATGTATTAAAGACTTAAATGTTAGCTTCAAAATCATAAAAATCCTAGAAGAAAACATAGGCAGTAAAATCTCAGACATTTACCATAGTAATATTTTTTCTGATATCTCCTTGGGCAAGGGAAACAAAAGAGAAAATAAACAAATGTGACTACATCAAATTAAAAAGTTGTTGCACAGCAAAGGAAAAATCAACAAAATGAAAAGACACCCCACAGAACTGGAGAACATATTCACCAACACATCTGATAAATGCTTAATATCCAAAATTTATAAGAAACTTATAAAATTCAACACCAAAAAACAAAAAAAAAATCCAACTTAAAAATGGGCAAAGGACTTAAATAGACACTTCCCCAAAGAGTACATACAGATGGCCAATAGACTTATGAAGAGATGCTCAATGTTACTAATCATCAAAGAAATGCAAATTAAATACACAATGAGATATCACCTCATAACTGTCAGAATGTCTATCATCAATAAATCAACAAACAAGAAGTGTTGGTGAAGATGTGGGGAAAAGGGAATCGTTGTGCACTGCTGGTGGGAATGCAGACTGGTGCAGCCACTGTGGGAGCAGTATGGAGGTAACTCAAAAAATTAAAAATGGAATTGTCTTATGACTAAGCAATTCACTTCTGGGAATGCATCAGAAGAAACCTGAAATACTAATTTGAAAGAATACATGCATCCCTATGTTCATTGCAGCATTATTTACAATAGCCAAGATCTGGAAACAGCCCAAGTGCCCATCAGTTGATGAGTGGATAAAATAGCTATGGTACATTTACACAACAGAATACTACCCAGCCATAAAAAAACAAGGAAATTTTACCCTTTGCAGTAGCATGGATTTACCTTGAGAACATCATGTTAATGAAATAAGATAGTCAGAAAAAGATAAGTATCATATTATTTCACTCATATGTTGAATCTCATGAACAAACTTGATGAACAAGAAAAATAGAAACAGACTCATAGAGAGTAGGCAAACAGCTCTTGGCAAATGGTGGGGAATTCAAAGGTCATGGAGGGACTGAGCAATAAAAGAAAAGAAAAACAAGAGAGAAAGAACTTATTAACATGGACAACATTGTGATGATTATGGGAGGGAGGTAGAAGTGGAAGAGGGGATATGGGAGATAAATGATGATGGAACAAATAAAATAGCCCTGGAGGAGGGTTGCAGGTTCAATCCCCGATCTGATTGGTGGGCTTAAGGGAGGCAACAGACTGATGTATCTCCTGTGGTCGTTGTTTCTCTCCCTTTCTCTCTCTTTCTCCTTTCTTCTTCTCTAAAAACTATGTACAAATAAGTAAAATTTTTAAAAAAAGAAAAGAAATGCCCTGGCCAGTGTTTCTCAGTGGTTAGAGTGTTGGTCTGTGCACTTGAAGGGTCCTGGGATCGATTCCTGGTCAAGGGGTCAAGGTCATGTATCTGGGTTACAGATTCCATCACTGGACCTGGTTGGGACCCATGCAGGAGGCAACCGATCGATGTGTCTCTCTCACATAAATGTTTCCCTCTCTCTCTCTTTCCCTCTCTTCCTCACCCCCTCCCTTTTTCCCTCACTCCTTCTACTCTGTCTAAAGAAATCAATGGAGAAAATCTCCTTGAGTGAGGATTAACAAACAAAAAAGAAGTATGCACTTATTTAATATATTTTCTTTATTTATGCAAAATGATAGTGGTTTCCTTTTTATAGAAATGATATAAAATCTTCCTTTAAAATAAACTACACTTCAAAAACATTGATTTTAAGAAAGTAATAGCTGGAAGAGATGGCAAATGAGTAAAATACATCCACTTATTAGTAAATCAAAGTGAAGTAGCTTGAAACAAGTGATTTTTTCCTGGCCACTCCTTAAAGCTCACACAAAAGAGGCAGTACTCAAACTCAGATATACAAAGTGAAGAAATGGCTTCCTAAATCAGTCATGTGCTTCCTCTTCTATGCTCTTGAGAAATCCCCTCTGTGTTAATCAAGACTTCACAGGCCACACGGAGGGAGTTTTCTATGCTCTGTATACTGAGATTGCAGGTGGGAAATGAAGAAGAATCTGCCACGCATTGTGTTCCCTTAAGGTCAGGACCTGTGCTTCTCATGGTGATAATTAGCTAACGTACACAATTAGACATGCAAATGAGGTAGAGGAGAAACCCAGAAGCCAGTGTGCTTGCCCACACGGTTTACAGGAACAGTTCCCAAAGCCTGAAGCAACGGTGGGGCTGTTAAGGTAGGAAGGAAGGGGGTATAATGGGACAAATGTTTGAGGGCAAGTGGAGTTTCGATTGAACTCCTGAAACCATGTGATGCACAAATGTCTCCATGACCCCTGAAGAGTAGCTTGCGCCTACCTCCAGTGACCACTGATGAACAACAGCAACGTACATTTCCAGAGTGACTTCTTGATTTTTTTTTTATTTTTAGAGATCACTTTATCAACATCAAACCAGCTCTAGCCAATGTCATCTGCTGATATCATCCTCAATGGCACTAATATGATTCCTGAATTCTAACATGCACATCCCCACACACACGCTTTAATATTTCTGAAACTGGACTGTACTTTACACCTGAATGTACATGAAATGTGTTCTTTCTTTTTCTTTCTTTGTTGCATCTCACACCTGATTTCCCCCTTAGAAATGAGTAAATATAATGCTCACATGTGTTCATGAGAATTAGGGTCAGTCATAATTTTAGAACTATGTCACCAAATATAAGCCTCTCGACATATTTTTGGCTTTGAACTCATTTCTTTTTTAGCTATTAAGAAAAAAAAAAACCTAACACAGTTTGTCAGGAAAAAAATCCATTTGAAGAAGAAACCAAGCTGGTAGAAAGAAACATGAAAATAATCAAAAGAATGCTACTATGTCCCAAAGATTAGAGTCACCTTACTATCCAGAGAGAAAAACTAGATCAAGGAGAACCAGATAGTTCACAAATTGAATATTCCAGTACTCATTTATCTTTATTTTTAATAATTCCATTTGTATGCATGTGTTAGATCACGAGGAAATGATGTTACTCTTCATGCTGACTTCTCATATAAATTAAAAATAAGTTTTTATGATAATGATTTATGGGGTTAGCTATTTCTCTTTCTACCAGAGAGTTACCTACAAAGAAATAATTATTCTACTTGTGAGATGGGATGTCATGAAAGAGATAGTTTCCAGATGCTTTGATTAAAAAAAAAAAAGATCACAGAATATATGCAACATGAAATTCCAAAGCAGGCAAAACTAATCTTGGTAGCAGTCAAGTTGGCTACTTTTCGTGAGAAGGGATGGGGGGGGTGACAGAGAAGGGACTCCCAGGCCGTTCCTGGAGAGGGAAAGGCTGGCAGTGATCTTTTTCTTGACCTGGATGGTGATCTCACAGGTGTATTTACTTTTGGTAACTCACTGTGCTGTATGCCTACGAACTGTGTGTTCTTCTGTATTTATGCTCTATTCTTCAATTTAAAAAGAATTTTACAAAATAAATGAAACCGATATAGGAGTTCTTATAAAATATTATTTGTTGACCAAAATGGGGTAATTTATTCTGCCTTCAGGTAAACTGTCTTACTGGCTTTAATATTACATTGACTAGGAGGTAATTAATCTTAATGTTCTCCCAAGCCATTATCTATTTTCTAGCATTATCAGAATAGAGCATCTTTCTTCTTTCTACATAAATGACAATCTTTGGTCATTCTCAAAGAATAGCATGAAGCACGAAAATCAGAATTATTGATCTTGTGTTGTATAATGATGTTTTTATTGATGTGAAATGCTGTAGTTTCTATAGAATTGCAGACTTTCTGTTCTAATCCACATAACTGGTCCCTGGAAGACTAGAAATAACTTCCTTCAGTAAGCAGGTTCCAACAGGATAGTTTAGGAGTATGGATGCTGGATTCCGCTGTCTCGGGTTACCCAGGTTACTGAGGTCCAGCAGAGGCTCAATAAGTACCACCCTCTTTCTGCCCCCACACAACACAGGGAAGATGCAGTGGATGAGGCTTTGAGCAGGGGCAAAAGAAAGACAAGGAGCAGCAGAGGAGTTATGTCTTTGGGAACCAGTCAAAATGGGAGACTAAAAAGATTTGTTTGAGATTCTGGCACCCACCAACATGTGTGGGGACATACAATTGTCTCCGGTGCCAAATATGCTTGCTTCACCACTGAAGTTGGGTGATGTCTGTTAAAGATAGGAATACAGACATGTAAGCCTCTATATCTCTTCCCACTCCCAGAGTAAGTAAATTCATGTCAGTGGATAAGTCCTAGTACTCTGAAAGAAGCTCTGTATGCTTGCTGAATAATGCTCACCCCCACTCCCTGATCCCAGATACACTCATGTCCAAATCTCTGGAAACTATGAACATTACTTTTTTTAGAAAGAGTCTTTGCAGATGTGATTAAGTTAAAGATCTTGATATGAGATTATTCTGGATTATGCAGGAGGGCCCTAAATTCAATGACAAATGTCCTTATCCTATATAATAAGACCCTAATATGCAAATCGACCGAATGGCGGAACTACTGGTCACTATGACACACAATGACCGCCAGGGGGCAGATGCTCAATGCAGGAGCTGCTCCCTGGTGGTCAGTGAGCTCCCACAGGGGGAGTGCTGCTCAACCAGAAGCCAGTGGTGGCAGGAGCCTCTTCTGCCTCCGATGCAGGCAGGTGGCAAGGAGCGAGGGGTCTCAGACTGTGAGAGCCCTGGATTGTGAGAGGGATGTCTGACTGCCAGCCAGTCGGGCCTAAGCTGGCAGGTGGTCATCTTCCAAAGGGTCCCAGACTACGAGAGGGCACAGGCCAGCCTGAGGGACCCCTTTCCCTCCCTGTGCACATATTTTGAGGACCAGGCCTCTAGTAAGAGATAAAAGAGGAAAAGGCAATGTGAAAGTGTGGTGGCAGCGGTTGGAGATATGTGGTCACAAGCTAAGAAAACCAAGAAATGCCTGCAGCCACCAGAAGTTGAAAGAGGAGCCTCGCAAGCATGGCTGCAAGTTTGACATGCTTTAGGGAATGCAGACCTGCTCACACCTTGCTTTGGGGCTTCTGGCCACCAGAATGGTGAGAGAATGATTTCTTTCATTTTTAGCCACCCCATTTGTGGTAACATCTTACAGTGGCCCCTGATTGAAATATACTCATCTTTTGGTAAATTCTAGGCATTTTATTTTGTCCCAGGGCGGCAAGTGGTAGTGTATCTCTCCTCAGAGAAACACAGAAGACGAGAGAGCGTGCCAGGGACATGTAATTGTCCCAGCTCCTCCCTGCACATACCACTCTGACAGAGAGGGTGAACACTCACTTGAACATTCTAGTCTCCATACTTCACTAAATGAATCATCACACAAATATGATGGTTCCAAACCCTCTAGAGTAGGTGACTCGTTTCTAACTTCTGAAAGGAGCCGAATTGCTATCAACACACAGTAACAATCAAAGTAATGTATTTGAACTCAATTTTACTGAAAATGTAACTAAGTACTAGGAATTATGGTGCCTCCTTTGCCTTTCCTGCATCTGCACCATTCTTTCTTATTTATCTCAGCTACACCACCAGTCTCTGCCCCCTTTCTTTGCTCACTCAGTTCCCTCAAGTCCTGATCACTCATAGAAACTTCTGCATCTGCTGGGTACATGGCAGGGTTCAGCCTTTCTCTCTCCTTTGTACCTGCATGACTGGGCCCATGTTTCTTCCACCCCTTCTTCAACACTGTTAGAGTCCTGCTCATCTCCCTTACTCTACTCCACAACATAAGATACTGCAGAAATACAAACCAAAACCACAATAATGGAATATCACCTCACACCCAGCAGGGTGACTACTATGCAAAAGCAAAATAAAACACACACACACAAAAAAAACACAAACACACACACACACACTAACAGAAAATAATACATGTTGACAAAAAAGGTAGAGGAATTTGTGCACTCTTGGTGGGAATGTAAAATGATAAAGTCCCAGTAGAAAACAGTATGGCAATTCCTCAAAAACAATTGAAAACAGAATTGCTATATGATCCAGCACTTCCTTCCATGGGTATATATCCAAGAGAAGTGAAAGCAAGGTCTCTAAGGATATTTGTACACCTATGTTCATTGCTGTATTATTCACCATAGTCAACAGGTGGAAGCAATCCTGTGTCCATTGATGGATAAATGGATAACTAAAATGTGGCTTACTCACACAGTGGAATATTATTCAGCCTTTAAAAAAACACAAATTCTTCCCAGCTGGTGTGACTCAATGGTTGAGTGTTGACCTATGAACCAAGAGTCGTGATTCTATTCCCGGTCAGGGCACATGCCCAGGTTGTGGATCAATCCCCAGTAAAGGGGCGTGCAGGAGGCAGCTGACCAATGATTCTCTCTCGTCGTTGATGTTTCTCTCTTCCTCTCCCTTCCTCTCTGAAATCAATAAAAATATTTTTTAAAAAAGAAGAAACTCTGACACATGCTACAACATTTATGAACCTTGAGGACATTATGCTAAGTAAAATAAACCAGTCGTAAATTTACAAACTATATGATTTCATTTACATGAGGTATCTAGAGTAATCAAATTAAAAGAAACAGAAAGTAAAAAGGAGGCTTCCAGGGGCTGGGAAGAGGGGGAATGGGCAGTTGTTTAGTGGCTTTAGAGGTTCAATTTTGCAGAATACAAAAATGATTATACAAGATGCTGAACTGTACCCTCAAAAATGGTTAAGCTGGTAAAGTTTGTTATGTGTATTTTACCACAATTTCAAATAAAAATTAAAAGAGATATAAAATACCCCAAATATGCAGAAAAGTAGAGAGAATAATACAACAACCTACCCACTCTTAAAATCTCACTCTCACCTACTGCACCCTATTCCCCTCCCTCTCCCAAAGTTGGTGTGTATCTGGGTCATGCATAATTTTTCTACTTTTATTCTCCTTCTATCTACCCCCAAACAATATGTAGTATTACCCTGATATATCTCAAAAACATAGTGTTGGGATGGGAAAAAGCAACTTGCAAATGGATGCTATTAATGTAAATTTTAAAAGGCACACAAACAATTCCACAGTAACTTCAAGCAGAAAGGACTGTACACATCTATAGTCTAGATTCACAAAAACATGCTGTTCTCAGATTTAAGTTCCTAAAACATCTGAAATAACTACTTGCTTCTTGAGGAGCCGTGTCTGTATTTCACTCAAGGTCCTACTTTTGTTCCTTTGGCTTCTTAGTCAGGTTGCTCACTGGATGCCCCTCCTGTGGGGCCTGGCTAAGACCTCCACTCTCCTCCCCAGTGTGGGTCACCTCCTGGCTGTGTTTCACTGCCACAGGGGCCTTCATTCCTGGTCTACCATAACCCCGAGGGATGCGGGGTGGGGAGGGGGTTCCAGAGACTTTGAGGATTAAGAGACAATTTTGAAAATATGCAGTTTTATTTAAAGTTTATGCTAAAATAGTACATAAATAGCTTTATGCATTATGAAAATACATGAACAATTCAAGCATCAAAGAAAGAATCAAAACACTGAAACAAAGATGCAAAGCTGAAAATCTGAGTCTCATATACCAAGAAACTCTTTAAGAAAATTCTAATACCATTCCTTGAACTTAAATTCTGAAAACTGAATTATATTTAGTGAGAATTTTACATGTAATTTCTTTTGTACTCCTTTCCACTTTAAGCAAAATAGAGCAAGTTATCTGGTCAGTATTAACATTTCTTTTTTTACTTTTTATATTCACCCTCAAGTTAGTGTGTGACTTGGATCACCCGCTCTTGGTGATGGAAAAATTATTTCACTTTTGTGAAATAAGTAGATTAGATCTTCAATTTTAATGAAGGTAATAAATGAATTTTTGGAGGAGACTGCAGTGCCCTCTGTATAAGGGCATTTTTTAGTTTTACAAGGTAATTCTACGAATGCAATAGCATTGGTAAGCAAAAGCAATTGTAGTTTTGCTTGTATGTAACTATCATTTTTCTATCAGGCATCCTTATTTCCCTTGCATATATCTCAGAAAATGTAGCTGACTATTTTCTGAAAACATAAAGACCTTTGACTTTGAATTCCTGGATTCAAAAGTCTGCTCCAACACTTTCTAATAATGAGTCCAACGCAAATCACTTCACTTCATGGAGGCTTGGCTTCTCATAGTTAAAATGAGGCTCATAAAACCTACCTGACTTATGGGGATGCCTTTAAAACTTCATTTTCAATGGCCTTAAGCAAGAAATACATGACTTTTTGAAACGTCTGGAGAATGTGACTCTGTATGACCAGGAAAGCTCCAGGTTAGTTATTGATTTGGAAAGTCCCAGGTGTAACTCAGGTGATTCTGATACCTGGCATGTGTGCATCCTGATGTATGTTAAATATACTCTTTCCCTAATCACACTTTGGTAGCAGAGCCATTAAATAAAGAGAGAACTTACTACAAACTCCAAGTCTGCGATGTCTGTCTTCCCCACCCACCTCAGTTCAAACAGCCTTTGGTACATAAATATCTAGATTGGCAAACAGGCTGCTGAAAGGTGAGCCAGGAGGTGGTCTCTATTGATTGTCCCATGCCCTCAGAACGGTGTTTCAGAAATTAGGTGGCGATGTTGCCGTGTTCAAGAGCATGCTGATTTGCACACGATACACGTTTAGCGTACCCAAATCTCAGTCATTAAAATTAGCATGCTTTTTAGACATATATAAAAAGTAACCATGCACAGCTCTTTACCCCCCCTTACTACTGATGGTTTCTTAAAGAGAAAAATTAAATGTTTACATTTTACTGGTACTATCATTTTTTTTTTCAGTTCTAAAGATGATTAACAGACATGTTTAGCATGAGAAGAAAAAGAAAGGCATTGCAACTAAAGAACCTAACAGCATGACCAAATTTTAAAGTAACATGACAGCAACAAAAAATGATGGAGCCTTATAGTTATTGCTAAGCGTGCCCTGTCCACAGACACCACCCACAACCAGCTTTCAGCAAGTTCTCACAAACTGATGCTAGTTCAAGAAATCATTATCCAACTATCGGAAATCTTGATTAAAGGTATTTCATGGGTTTTTAGGTGTTTTGTTTTTATTGTTGTTTGGTTTGTTTTTTTGGGAGGGTCTCATTCCCATAGGTTAGCTTTCTGGGCACTGCTTTGCCTCTCACTGAGATGACAGCTGTGTGCGTGAAAAGAGGTCATACCCTGCCCCCTCTTGGTCCTTCCACCAGCCTCTTTTGGATATAGTGTGTAGAGGAAGGGATTTTTTCAAGTGTTAAAACAAGGAAAGAAATAGCAGAGCTTAATTGTTTTATACTTAGCAGCAGTAGCTATGTGAGGACAGTGGATGACGAATAGTTAGTAACCTGATTTCACAGAGAGAAATCCAGCCAGACTTTGTGACGGTTAACCACCACCAACCAACCAAACAAAAAAACCTACCTGACATGAAACTGGGTGGATTAGAAATAACGTATGTGAAGCACCTAGCACAGTGTCAGGCATATCATAATTATGATTGAGGTTTAACAGAGAAATCTTTTTAAAGCATTTCATGAAGAGTAAATAGAGGGTAAGGATAAACACAGAGTCTGTTGATTTAGTTTTTGTTGTTTTTGTGTTTGTTCGTTTGTTTCTCCTTTTGCCTATTTGATCAGTTGTTTCTCTGAATTAACCCAATCAATCTACTAGCTTGGAAATTACTATGGTCACAGCCATATTATGGATTTCTACTAGGTGAATTTCTGGAAGAAAAGATGAAGTTGGATTCCTCACTTCACACTGTACACCAGGATGAACTCCAAATGGATCAAAGATCCATCTGAATTATTAGAGAACTAAAAAAAAATATGGAAAACTTTTTATAACCTTGGAGTAGGAAAGACCTTTCCAACTATGACTCATAATTCAGATGTCAAGAAAAGATCAACCAATTCAACTACATTAAAAAAGGGAGGGGAGGATAAAGAGACAAAATATTTGAAAATTATTCTATAAAGGGCTAATCCCCACAATATTAGTATGTTTCTGGAAATTGGAAAGAAAAAAAAAGATCAACAATCCAATAGAAAAATGAGCAAAATATAAGATGGGGGGTGAGGGGAAGAAAATGCAATTGATCCTTAAATATATGAAAAGATTTCAATTGTAGTAATGATAAAAGCAATGCAAAAAGAATACCAAACTAAGTTAGAATTTCTCACCAATCAAATTTGCAAACATCTAAAAGTTTAATTAAACATTTGGTTGACAAATTTGTGGGGAAATCTGGATTCTTCATGCACTCCTAGGGGAGTGAAAAGAATACAACATTTGGAAATTTGGAAATATCTTTAAAAATTATAAATGCATTTGTCCTGGCAATCCTACTTCTGGAGATTTACATTAAGGATATACCTGCACACTTATAATTAGAGACCCGGTGCATAACTCGTGTATGGGTGGGGTCCCTTGGCCTGGCCAGCAATTGCAGGGTGATCAGGGCAGGCCAGAGGTGGGGAGGGACCACAGGAGGTTGGCTGTGGGAAGGCACTGACCATCAGGGGGCAGCTCCTGCGTTGAGCATCTACCCTGATTGTCAGTTTACATCATAGCTACTGGCCAGTTGTCTGGTCTTTACAGTTGCTTAGGCTTTTATATATGTAGGTGAATGTATCAGGTTCTTCATTACAAAATTGTTTGCAACAGCAACAACATGGAAGCAACTCAAATATCCATCTAAAGAGGTCTGATTCTGTAACTATGGTTTACCACAGAATGGACTACTCTGCAGCCCCTTAAAAAGATGAAGAAGCCCTTTTGGTATTGTCATAGAAGGAACACACAGATAGTTGAATAAAAAATATATAAAACTGGCTGCAGAGTATGAGACGTTTTATCTAAGACAGGAAGGTGATATAACAAATATATTTATATTTGTTAGCATTTCTATAAAGAGGTGCTAGAAAAACACAAAAATTGAATAGAAGAAAGTGGTTTTCTGCAAAGGATAAGAGATATAGAGTGGATGAGAACTGGGGAAGCTATCATTTTGATGTTTTAGCATGTGACTGTGTTACCTATTCATAAAATTAAACTTAAGATGTATGTATTAATTACCTGCTATGTAGAAACCCCTGTGTTCAGTACTACAGTACTGACACTCTTTAACCAGCTACAATGGGTATTTTCAGCACCTATATGCTAGACATGGTATTTTACATTGGCTGGTGGGGGTTGGGAAGGAAGGGAACTCATGGTTTCTAAGTTGTTTTAAAGTTTCCATCTTTAACTTGTACCTCCCTCCCTCAGGGCATAGCAGGTATATGATCTTAGGAAAGACAGAACACATGAATAAAAAGATAAATTTCAATAATGCAGAACAGTACTAAATAAGTACTGAAGAAAAAGTGCTCCAGTTCAAAAGAGGAAAAAGTTCCATTGAACTAATCCAGAAAAGCCTCAGAGGAAGTAAAATGTAAAATGGGTCTTAGGTATAATACAAATTTTTTCACAAAAGGTTCTTTTACACAACTTTTTCTGTAGAAAAAATCTTTTTTTAGAACTGCTCTGATTTTATTGATTTTCTAGAGGGTTGAGGTGAAATGTAAGAACGAAATGCCCCATCATTTCTATATTATTTCTATTCACTTCCATTCAATTATCAAAAATAGTTTTTCCTGGTCATCTTAATACTTCATTAAAACAAAAATAGTAATGGAAATAACAGTTGGATTGAAACTCAGAATTTTAAAAAGTCTCATTTCTTAATTGTATTCCTGTTTAACTTACAATTGTAATCATCTCAGGAACTTTTCTCTTTGACAGCTTTTGCAGACAACTTCTCTGCATGGCTTGGCCAGAATCCGGACTGTAAGTTTCCATTCCTGTTCCACACTTGCAAAGAGGCTTCATTTTGTAAATGCTCTTAAGCCCAGTGATGAAGAGGGAGCATACCCCTGGAGGAATCGTTTGTCACAACTCCCAGGATTGGAGCCCCTCCTCTAACGCCTCTTGCACAGCCATCCCATCCCTGGCCCTTTACCCACAGAAACTATTGCCACTGTCGTCTCAAAGCAGCTATACCTGCCAAGAAGTCCTTTTTTTTCTTCAATTTTGTTTTATTGCTTAAAGTATTACAAAGAGTGTTAAATAAGTCTTCATTTTTTCCCCTTGACCTTCCCCCCTCCTCCCCTACCCCCCAGTGTCCTGTGTCCATTGTTTATGCTTATATGCATGCATACAAGCCAAGAAGTTCTTAATGCTGACCTGGGAAATCTCATATCTTCAACCCAGTGGTTCTACTGCTAGCCTCAGAGCCCACCAGAATGGAAGTAGTCACTCCAGAAAAATCATTCTGCCTTACAGTAGCTTGGAGTTAGGATGTGGGGGTGGGGAGAAGAAGGGAAGTGAATAACGTTTTCTTCTTGTTGTTGTTAGTTTGGTTTTAAACACACCTTTATACCTTTTACATTTAAAATAGGTACCAATATTTAGATTAATTGCAAAATATGATATTACAACAAAGAGTAAATGTACTATTTTATCAGCTAATTGACCAGATTCACATGAAAAACAATATTTTCAACAGTATCTTAAACGTGTAAAATGATTGGCAGAATAATAATTGTCTGCTAAGGATGTGCTAGAGTATTTCAATAGCCCCTTTATTATAGAACCAAGGTGTTCAAAAAAACAACATTTAGTGCTGTAGTGATAAAGAGACAAGCCAATTCTCTTCCACTAAAGTTATGCCTGCACAGAAATAAGGTGTTTAACACTTTCCCTGGAGAAAAGGAAAACTGTTTTTGAATAAAGTGCTGCCACCTAAGTTAGTATTACCCCAAGCAAATTTTATGGCTATGTAGGAAAGAATTAGCCTACTCATTTGGGAGTATAGTGGTTTTTGGAAGGCAGAGAGTGACAATGAGGTTGGGAATGGATTGGCTTTGGGGCTTGTTCTGCTTTATAAATAATAATGAACCTTTTCCAACATGAAGCAACGTGAAATAAAAATAAAAAGGAATCTGTCCCTAGAGTATAAAATTACCTCTTAACCCAATTTGCATTTCTACATTCTGAGCACATTTTCTGAGAGGTCTACTTAGAGAACTAAAGCTGCTATATGATAATTATTTTAACAAGCACTTGGTCGCCTGAGCTGGACACTATACAAGCTGCCCTAGACAAGTGAGACTCTGAACTACACTTTTTACTTCACAGTGACATTACTTAGGCATTTAAAAGCACCCAAACTGCAACTTCACTTGTTCTTTTTATTCTTCATTTGGATTTTTTTTCTTTTATTTCTCCTTGAATACATAATCAGTTTGTAACAACTGTTAAGAAATACGGGAGATAATTGGCTCTTGGTGTACCAAAACTAGAAAGGTATTAGGTATTTGCTATTCATCAAAGGGACCAAATGTTTCCTTTTCTTTTTCCCTGGTGTTCAGAAAAGAAATGTGCACATCTTCTGATGTATAATGTGCAGTTCATTAGTGGGAAAAGGGCTGTAGAGTTAGATCCTTATGTCGTTTCCCATGCAGTATTCTCATTCTCTCCTCAAAGCACTATTTGGTAAAAGCAAGTGATAGTGTTGAGATGTGATCAGCAATGTCTGAGCACTATTTCTCTTTTATATCTCTGCACATGGAACATGGGCAAGCAAATAACAAGCCACTTCTGAGCAGAAAAATAAATTCTGAAAGAACTCACACTGTGATTTTACAGTAATAACTTACCTTTCATCTATGCATCTGGTTCAGTGATTTTCAACAGGTGAGCTGCAGGAATTTTTAAAACATGCAATACCTGACTATTTAGTTAAGGGCACTGACTTATTTCTCCTTACACTGTCAAATAAAAAAAAAATGACAACAGCCAACACAACCAGCCATCTGGTGTGAATGAACCAAAATTATACCAATTTTTTTAGTCAGATTGTCAAAAAATATATTTTGTGTGTACTGCAGAATTTTAGTAGTTATGTGTGCCATGAGATGAAAACAGTTGAAAAATTGCTGATCTAGTTTATTGTTCTATGCTAAATTGTTTATGTTTATAATTTATATGAAAAATTATAATATCTTAATTAGAGCTGGCCCAAACTAAAGGTGCCACCTTGAGCAAGTCTCTTTGCCCTCTTAGTATCTTCATCTGTAAATAGGAATAGACTTATTCGACAAACACAAATTGAGCATCTACCATCATACTAGCCAACTTTAATGAGCAATTTCCATGTGGCAGCTCTCAGGGTAAACATTTCACATTGATCATCTCCTTTAATCCTCAAAGCAACCCCATTTTCAAAAGGAGAAAAATGAGGCTCAGAGATGTTCAGTAACTTCCCCAAGATTACAAAGTGGTCGAACAGGACGCAAGCCTAGGTTGACTCAAGCCCAGAAGCTTGATGCTTTTAAATCCTACAATGTGTTGCTGCAATCACCTCTAACAGCTTCTAACTTCAATATTACATGACCATTGTTTGCCCCAAAAATGTAAAACATAAATATGAAGAGTCTGGGTTTTACATTAATAATGGAGATTAAGGGTGCATAACAGAATAGCACATTGCTTCCACCTAGGGAAATCTAGGAAGACTTCCTGAATGAGGCAGCACATAGCTGAAAATTACAAAGGAAGAGTCAGAGTATTCTAGGCTGAGAGAAATAAAGGAGTGGTTACAGAGCAGTAAACACTCATGGATCTGCAAGGAACCTGGGGAAAAGGCAGTAAGAATGAAGCCTTAAAAAGCCAGCCACAATCAGATCTGAGGACCCTAGACGCCACAGGAAACGGGAAGCTACTGAAAGTTGAAGAATATTAGAGTGAAATGATTAGTTCGTTTTGTTTGTTTGGGGATTATTTCTTTGTTTTGTTAGGTTTTTTGTTGTTGTTTTCAATTACTTACAATAATAAGAACAGTTATCAAGGTTGCCAAATGCAAGATAAAAATATAAAACTAGTATGACTAAACCAGGCAACAAATAATTTAAAATGTCATTTTTAGATGACCCAATTTTAAATAGCAACACAATTAAAATATAACTTGGGAAAATATCACAAAAGATGTGAATTGTCTATTCTGAGAAAATTATAAAACCTAATTAATAAATATGAGAGAATTTGTAAGTAGAAAGATATACCATGTTCAAAAATGGAAAAACAATAAATTGATCTGTAAATTCAATGCAACTCCAATGAAATGTTATTTGTGGGATTTTACAGCCCAGCCAATCCTTAATGTTTACATGGAGGAGCATGGGCCAAGTTGGTCAAGATAATTTTGAAGAAGAAAAAGGATTGGTATCAAAAACCTCCCCCAGATGTCAAAACATTTTAAAACTAAGTGACCCGAGAATGGCCCAGAGACATTAGTGCGGTTTTATATTTCTTTGTTGGGCTAAAGAACTTGTGTGGAGAAGGGAGATTGGAAAGATGACATTGATGACAAAGGAAGATGAGCTTCTCCACAGCGCCTCAGGCACTTTGAATCAGTGACCCTCATCCTTAAACAGAGGACCCAAACTCTTAAATAAAGACAAAAACTATTTTCAAAAGAAGCATTTGCATCACAGGAGCCTAGCCTAAGCATAAATCTTAGTAGTTGGGAGTAAATTTCAATTAGCCACCTGGCATTGCTAATCATTTGATAAGTGCTCATCACAAAGGAGTCAGAAGATGAAATCATAAGTACACTGTTCTGGATCTCAAACAGCCTTAGACAAAGTTGACAGGCAGAAGTCACACATCAAATAACTAAAGAACTATCTATAAAGCAGCATACTAGTAAGTAGAATAAAGCAAACCAAAAAAAGTACTGAGAGTTGCAAGTATTATCAGTACCAAACCATAGGCAGATGAGCTCAGGGAAATATTCTGAGGTGGGCCTGAGTAGTATATGGCTGCAGAAGAAGTCATCATCATTGAGACCACTGCCTACATTAGTCCACCTGCTCATCTGCATTTGTCCATCACAACTCAGGCACCAAAACCATCAATGTGCACTGGTGATTGTACCTAAATTCCATCAAATTATGACCAACTTGTCAAAATACAACTTCAAAATCTGTCTTTCTCTGTAAGAAATTAACTAATGACCCTAAGATTTTTAAGAAAATGATAGGCTTGTCTTCCTACTTCTTTTTCTCTTTTTTGTCGTGTTTAATGATGTTGCACAGAGGTAGAAACTTCTTCCCCTGGGGTCTCTTTGTTTTGGACCTTACAAGTGTTGCCTTTGAGGTGCAGAGCACCAATATGGGCGGAATAAAGGTTTGATGCCTGGTGCAAGTGTTGATTCCTTTCTTTGAGAAATTTATTGGTTTACTGTTTAGACCATCATAAGTTCCAGGAGGATCTGAAAAGAAAATACATTGTATCCTAATGATGTCCTCTTTCAGGGCTATTGCCTACCTTGTACATCTTTAAAAATACAGACTGTTCACTTTCTAAACCATTTATATCACATTAGCTAACAGAACCAACTTTTATATCCAGGAACCAAGATTTCAACTGGAAGTACCTTAGTTGGGTGCTGCTCGTGCGTATTCCTGAAGTAATGTACCATATTGCAGGTATATTGATAAGTTTGCAATGATTAAGGCAACTACATAAAATCTCATTACTTAAAAGAAATTAAACTCACTGGTTTGTATAGCAATAGTCCTCATTCATGTCCAACATCAGATCACTCCCATGCCAGTGCAGTTGAATGTAATGTGTTGTAATCTTGGTAAATGGGAGGTAATCAAGTCCTCAGCTCCAGCTCTGAAGCAGCACATAATAATTTCTGAAATACACTAATAAAGAGAGATGGTTTCCCAACAATAACTGACATTTGCAATGTAGTAAGAAGGTTCCCTGAGTTCTGACATTATATTTATTGGAATTATAAGTAGGTACATAGTTTAGAAGCTTTATAAGTCATTGTACTGCTTCTGTTATTCATGTATAGTTACTAATGTTGATATTAGAGCCGTCATTTCTCGAATGTGCTGTTGTAAAGTCATAGCCTGATTGATCTCAGATGAGCCCCATGCAACCCTGTGAGGAATTACTCTGCTTGCATTTTGCAGCTGAGGAAACTGAGACATGGAGCAGTAATGCCCAAAGTCTCATAGAAGACAATGCTTACACCAGTTCTGATTCCAAACCCAAGCACTTAACCATCTGCCCCACTAGCTGCAGAGCCTTTTTGTATGATTACTCACTAATTATATGTAGAAAGGTGGAGAGCCCCCACGTTTCTAAATAGGGCTCAGGGGTATGGTTCTGCTTGGAAATGGAGGACTAGGCCTCTTGCTTGAAGCTATATTTCAATAGCAAAACCTATTTTAACTTAGATAGTACAGTTATTTGGGGTGGTTTATTTGGGCTGGGTAATACTTTGGAGGGGAGAAGAGGCAAAGCCCTCTCAAGTCATCCTTCGGTGCTGCCAATGTGGCTCATGTTACTACATACTTAATATCACTTTATCTTTGGTTCCCAGGAGAAGGGATGTGTGCTAGGATTTATCCTCCTCTTACACATTTGAGCTTATACATACTTCGTATATTGTTTATACTAATGAAAGGGCGGTGCAAGACTGACTCAAACCGGCCAATAGAGATGCAGAGGAAATGACCCAAGTCTAACTGCATCCTGCCCCCTGTGCAACCAAACCCTGGCCCTTTCCTCGACCAATCAACAGAGGACACACACATTACCCCACCCACTACTACCAGACCCCCTATAAATCCTTTGTTTTCCTGAAACTCGCTCTCTCTCTCTCTCCCCGCCCTGCCGCTGCATCGGTGAGCATGTATGGGATGGAGTTCAAGCTAGCTTGAATAAAGGCTCTATGTTTTTGCATCGGGTTTGCATTGGACGCGGGCTCTCTGGGTGGTCTTTGGGGATCACGACATCTGGGTGTAACATTTGGGGGCTCGTCCAGAATCCCCAAGACCCCCAAGGGACCCCCAACCTGGAGAGCCTGATTGCCTGCAGTAGGTTTCTGTCTTGAATGTCTCTTCTGTGTGAGCTCATTTGCGGTAGGGCCCGAAGAGGCCTAGGCAGACGTGCCGGGAAAGGCAATGAGCGGAAAGATTCGGAAGACGTTCCAATCTTCCTGGGAGGGATGGGACGTTCTCCTCCACGAATTGAGACCGGAGGGAAGGGATTTTGCCCCTCCACAAATTGAGACCAGAGGGATGGGACATTCCCCTCCAGGGTCTGAGTCTAGCAGGTCGCTCCTGTTTTCGGTTTTGCTTCCATGAGGATGGAAGGCTGTTCTTTTTGTGTGTGGGTCCTTTGTCTGTTTCTGTGTTTCTTTGTTATCTGCTCAGCTCCAGTTGGGATAGTCTACTGAGAGTTAACTGGTCTGTCCACTGTGGCGGAGTGCTAGCAGCTGCGAGATTTCTTTTTCTCCCCACAGGTCTCAGCCTCCAGGAGGGAGGTGTACTACAAATGGTTCTCTGAAACTCCCGCTGTTTTTCTGTGATGTAAATGTAGTACATGCTGGTGTAAAAGTGTTTCTCTTTTTGTTTGATTAGTTCTTTTCAACCCGGTCTCTCCCTGCAACATGGTAACAGCTCCTCCTCAAATTAAACTGACTTAGAATGTATGTTAAGGAGTTTTGGAATTGCTGCAAGAAGGAACAGAGTAAGATTTTGGTAGCAGAAGCAGGCCAGAGGAAGCTATTTACTATGGAAGGAAAACCTGGTGGGCTTTACCAACAAAAGGGCATGGTTAAATGCCGGGAAATCGCCAGAGGGGTGCCTCAGGCCTGGGTCATAGAAAAAAAAGTTTAAAAGAATCCTGCCACAGAGCTCAGGCAGGAATGTGATTAATTTGCATTTTAAATTCCTCAGGCTTTCCGGCTTCTCAAAAGATAAGAGTTTTGGCCCTAACTGGATTGGCTCAGTGGATAGAGCATCGGCCTGTGGACTGAAAGGTCCCAGGTTTGATTCCAGTCAAGGTCATGTACCTTGGTGGTGGGCACATCCTCAGTGGGAGGTGTGCAGGAGGCAACTGATCGATGTTTCTCTCTCATCGATGTTTCTAACTCTCTATCTCTCTCCCTTCCTCTCTGTAAAATATCAATAAAAAACATTAAAAAAAGATAAGAGTTTTGATCTAGATTTTCCCTTTGTATCTGCAGTATAAAAGTTAAAAATGTGCTGTTTTAATGTTTATTGTCTGAGTTTTGTCTTGTTAAGTCATGTAATATAAGCAAGTTATCTCTTATATCTGAAAAGGGGTTTGGGCAGCATTGCAGGTGGCTCTCATGGGGGCTGCCATCTTGAAATGATGAGAGCCACCCCTCCCTCTGAATTTTCCAATCACAAAAGAAAATGTTTGCTTACTGAACTAGAATGGGATCTCAGGGGCAGGGCTCACAGCTCTGCAGGGCAGAAATTAAGGGCCCTGCCCCCTGCCATGTTGAATTAAGGCTGATTAGTAGTATTCTGTAATGTAAATATAGTATGCAACAAGGTTTTAATGGGGAATGTTATCTATCTTTATTGTTTACATATGCATCTTTGTTGCTTGCTAAAAATTGTTTAGCTAGTAAAATTTCTGTTTGGGTCTCTTAAAAAAATATGAATGTTTTGTTAATCTGAGGAATGTTAATTATTTACATGTCACCTAAAAATTAAGCCTGAGACTTCTAACTGACTGAAAAGTATGGCTTTGGTGTAATGGAGAAAGATAAAGAAAAATATTATAAGTTAAATGGATGATAGGCCAGTAAGCTGGGACAAGTAGAATACAGAAACTGAGCAGAAATTTTGTCTTCCCTAAACCAAGGACACTTGGGAATGGAACTGGTTGGTTGTGCTGAAGGAGTTTGGTGCCTGTCACTGCTAGTGGAACAGGGGCTGATGTCCCCTTCCTGTGCGCACCCTTGGGAGAGGCCTGGTCGCTGATCTGCCATGGGAGCTGCCAGATGACTCAGCACAGCTTCACCTGGGTGGAGAGACCTCCCCAATGGCCCTGTCCTTGGCAATGCCAGGGGAGGAAGAATGGAGACTTTCTCACTGTCCTCCAGGCCTGGCTAAGGACTACGCCCCGATGATAATCAAGTAAAAGCGTGGGGCACAGCCTGTTAAAGTCTGCCAGTCAAGGGAACAGGAATTCCTGAGAGCAGATCTTAGGATTTTCAGAACTGAGGGAATGGCCGAGATCCCTTTGGGTTGGGAGGACCAGAGGCTGCATATTAAACTTGTTGACTGCACTTTGCTAAGCAGATGTATGCCTGCCTCTTCATCAGACACAGCTCCAGAGAGACTTGACCCTGTTGTATCCAGTTAGAGTGCAGGATACCAAATGCGTGAGTCATCCAATTATGCTGGGCCCCCCGCCAGTAGGCGAGGGAATCCCAAGGCAGTTGCTGAGCATGGAGGCTACAGGGGCATAGGTTAACTGAACCTCACATTACCCTGCTTGGCCCCAGAGGATGGCTGGTTAGCCAATAACGGGTAAGATTCCTCAGGGAGGAACGACCTAAGACAGGCACAGTCACATAGGGGCCATCAGGAGGGAACTTGGGAGTCAACAGAGGTGGGGCACAGATCCTCACCTCCCCCCCACAACAATGCATGGGCTTGAACACTTGCCCCTTCTGAGGGAAGTCTCCTGCCTCCATAGCTGCTTCCCACTTCCCATGCCCAGCTCAGAGTGGGACCCAGGCAACACACAGAAACTTGGCCCAACTCAGATCGGGACAGAGAGCTGTTGCAGGGTACGGAAACTTCACAGAGGCAAGAGGCAACTGGGCCGCAGATGAAGCAGCCTAGAAGGCTGCCCTGGAAACCAGTAGGGCCTCTACAGATTCTGGTGGGTAAAGGCTGAAATACATAACTAATTTTACTCAAGTTCTTGCAGGCTTTGCAGCCTATCTGGAGGGCAGTCCAGGAGCACAGAGCATGTCCCACGTCTGAGAAGTTCTGCCTTCTGGCCTGATGACTCTGTTGGGGTGGGGGCCACCCAGGGACTGGCTCCTGCCTGGAGGGGACCACGTGCCATCGTCCTGGCCACCCCCATGGCTCTTGGGGTTGCAGGACTGAGCGCCTGGGTCCACCGCTCCTGAATGAGGGCAGCCCAGCCTAAGTGGAAGGTCACTGGTGATAGGGCTGCATGTGCCCACCTCTGAGGCCACCCTCACAGATGGCAGGAACCTTCAGACAGACTTGGTTGTGGTCAGAAAGGAGCTGGGAGTATGTCCTCAGTGGGACGTCCTGTTGGACAGGCTCACTGTCCTGGAGCACCTGCTGTTCTTACCTGGGCGGGGCGCCGGCAGCAGGTTGAAAAGACTCTGGGACGTGGGGCTGATGTCCTGTCCAGAGGCCTGTGGAGGAGGCTGTCCCTCGGCACTGCCTGCGCCTGGCAGGTTGCAGAGCTGCAAATACCACCTTAGAGGACGGGGTGGAGGCGCAGAGCCTGAGGCCTCCAGTGTCACCTGAAGAGCTGCCCCAACAGGATGCTAACTCAGACCTGTCAAGGTCAGAGGACCTGGCAAGGGTGTGGGAGGCCACCTGCTACGAAGGGCGCCTCCAGGGAAGGAACTTGTTCAGGCCCTCTTCCTCATATGCAGGATACGGAGAAGGGAGCTCTGTCCCACGCAGCAAGGACATCTGCTTGACAGGAATAGTCATAACTACTCTTTGTCCTAGTGGTTATCAGCCTGTAGCATGTTGCAAGGAATGTCAGGCCCTGTCCTGCGGGAGGGCAGGGGGCTTTGGGGAAGGGTAGATAAACAGAATATTCCCTTCAGGGCCTTGGGGGAAAGGAGTATATTTGCAAATCAATGAACTGGAGGGGAGACCTCTAAACAGCAGGTGATGGTGAGGTACAAACTGGCCCATGATTGGGCCCGTGAGTCTCATGACAAGAGGGGAATGAAAGGGCGGTACAAGATTGACTCAAACCAGCCAACAGGGATGCAGAGGAAATGACCCAAGTCTAAGTGCATCCTGTCCCCTGTGCAACCAAACCCTGGCCTTTCCTTCGACCAATCAACAGGGGACACACATATTACCCCACCCACTACTTCCAGACGCCCTATAAATCCTTTGTTTTCCTGAAACTCGCTCTCTCTCTCTCCCCTCCCTGCTGCTGCATCAGTGAGTGTGTGTGGGACGGAGTTCGAGCTAGCTTGAATAAAGGCTCTATGTTTTTGCATCGGGTTTGCATTGGACACGGGCTCCCTGGGTGGTCTTTGGGGATCATGACTTCTGGGTATAACACTAAGTCATAATCACTTTTTCCCCTCATGGTACTTCTGATCCAGTTCATTGAAAGACATACAAGGTACTGCCATGCAATACCTAAATAATTGTTCATTTAGATGTGGGGGGAAATAGTCACATTCCCTGGCTACAAAGCATTAGGCATGCAAAGCCACTTCCTGTATATATCGCCAGGGTGCTTCTTGGCATCTAGAAGGGTTCAGTAACCTGGAGAAGGGGCTGAGAGTAAATTAATTAAGAGATTAAATATGAAATATAAATTTGGAAGGCATTTTGGGGAGCCAGAGGAAACCTAGCTTCAGTAACCAAGTTCTCTGAATCTCTGGATCCCTAGCTTTTTATAAACACAGACTGGCCTAAAGCAAAGCAGATATACATATCAAAGGTATAGTATTCAGTAGGCATGGTCACATTGGGGGAATTGCCCTAGGCTGTCAGGCAGCAGGCAATTAAATATGCAAATCTTTAGGTTTGGGGAAATGCTTTAGCTGTCCCAGCAGGCAAAGATATGCTGAATACGAAGCCCATGGACCTTTTGAGGACTTTTTGTGTTTTATTATGCCCTGCTGGAATTAGCTTCCAGCAATGTATCTGATTTCTCACGGTCATGAAGAAACCTTAGGCCTGGTGTTTGGCCGTTTCTTTTGTAGGAAGCACAGTTGTTCTTGGTCAATAGTGCACAAAACCAGAAACCTGTGGAAGAGACAGGTTTTGCCTAAAGGCAAAACTGTGAAATAGAAAACACTATTCTGGGCGCTGAAGTCGGCTGGGACCTGATGGGAGCCCAGATCTTACTCTGAAGTGGGGGTGTCAGCCTACTAGCCCCACCAGGTCCACCTGAGGAGGCCTTCATCCACTCAGGTCCAGCTGGCTGGGCGGGACGCGGTGGAACTGCATGACACTGGCCCGAATCAGCCTCAGCCAGCGCAGTGGCCGAGGGCAGGTCATCTGATCTCCCGGAACCCGGCTCTGCCCTCTGTGCACCGGGATGGCACGCCATCGGAGATGTGCCCGGAGATTCCGCCTTGTTCTTCGTGGGGCCGCGGAGCACTGGCACCGGATGCCGTGGGAGCCAGGTCCACGCAGCCACCTGTGTTCCCATGCGAGCTCTGGGCAGCGGGAAGGGTGTCTCCAGTCTAGGTGGGAGGAGTCGTTTGTTTTTATTCCTCAGGGAATGACAAGGATGTATGTGCCGAATGAGTTTTAAAGCTGTAAACTGACGCACCACTCATCTGCGGAGAATAACCTGCAAGCACAGTTGCAGACAAGGCTGATTTACACATCAAACAGAATGATAAACCGCTTTTTCAAAGGTTAAAAAAAAAAAACACAACACCTCACTTTTCCCTGATTGATTTGGCTCAGTGGATGGAGCTCCGCCTGCGGACTGAAGGGTCCCAGGTTGATTCCGATCAAGGGCATGGACCTTGGTTGCGGGCACATCCCCAGTGGGGGGTGTGCAGGAGGCGGCTGATTGATGTCTCTCATCAATGTTTCTAACTCTCTATCCCTCTCCCTTCCTCTCTGTAAAAAAATCAATAAAATGTATTAAAAAAAAACCTCACTTTGGGCAACTAGCAACAAGGACTTTTAAAGGTGTGAAAAGCACGCTTGACAGAAGGTTTACATGTAAAGCAGACAAAACTATGGCGACGGCGTCTTGTGGGAGAAGGAAATAACCTCACTGGACTCGGGGTGAAATTACAGTACTTATTGTGTCACAAGGTTAAAAATAAAGGCATTCATTTATCAAACATCTGCTGAGCGCCCACACCCGCCCAGCACACACACCAACCCACAGCACCAGCTCCGCGGGCTTCCTCGGCTCCCATTTCTGCAGAGCGCGTCACCAGCTCAGGAGCCAAGCAGGCGCACAGCCCGGCGGGAGGCCTCCTTAGCGCCAGGGGAAAGCGCCCGGAGGGAGCCTACGGTGTCCCACGAGGACCTGGACGCGCTTCACACGGAAACTTGTCCGCCCGCACTAAAGATGGCGCCTGGGGCGTCAGGTGTCCCTGCGCGGCCCTCCCGTCGGGGGCAGGGCCTATAGAGAGCAGGTGTCAGTTTCAGAAGGGTGTGTTTTGCTTTTCCCGCCTTTTCCCTTGCCCCCTTTCGCTTTCCCAGCATTTGCTGAGGGTAAACGAGGAAAGATTCGATCAAATTTAACCAGAAGAACTCAAAGCGACTTCTGGCAAAGCCGCGCGCGCGGCCCGGCTCTCGGGGCGGGGACATGGGCGGGGCCGGTCTCGGGGGCGGGGCCGTGATGGGCGGGGCGGAGCTGCGGTTGCGGTCCCAGCGCCCGCCGCGGTGGCGGAGGCGCAGGCGTTGGCGAGTGGGTGAGTGAGAAGCCCGCGGAGCGCCGTCTGTCTGGGGTCGGGGTACGGGACCGCGCGGGGAGGAGGCGGGGGCTGTCCCCCGGGTTCGCTTTTCCTGTCTTTCCCCCTCTCTTCCGTGACCTAATCCGGGCGTCGGGTTTCCCTGCCCGGAAACTAGTGGAGTTGTCTGCATCTGGGCCCCGGGCCGCGGGGAGCTGGGAATGGGGATGCCGTCTCCCCGCCGCTTTCCCTCCCGCAGTTCCCGAGCCGGCTCCTCCTCCTCGGGACCCGGCGTCAGACCCATGGGACCCGCTGCACCGTGGGCTCCGCGTTCAGGAGCCTGTGGCCCGCGAGGCCTGCCCGGGGGAAGGCCGAGGGCGGGCAGCGCGGCTGCTCCGGACCTAGTTGGGGGCCGCGAGGAGGCAACCGGGGTGGGAGGGCGGAGTGGACACACTGCACGTCCCCGGGCCCGACCGCCTGGGCAGCAGTTCTAGCTGCGTAAGGCTCCATTCTGTGGGACGTGACCCTCTGGCCTCACCGCCCGCGGTCGCGCCGATAAGGGAAGCATTGCGACTCGGGCATCACTTGACCGATGGTATCAGTTCCGGAAAGAAGTGCACTGATTGCAAGTCTGCGTGGCCCCCGGAGGCACCGAGGAGGCCAGGCCCTCGCCCGAGAGATTCGGGGCAGTCGTCGTGAATCAGTAGCAACGTGACAGCCTGGCTGCGGCCGTGGGTAAATCCCAGCTGAAATGGTTACGGCTCTTCACCTGTGATGCACAGCTAGGGGACACACTGCTTCCGGCACTGCTTGTCATTTGTAGGAAAGGCACTGGGAGGGACTGCTAGATAGGGTCTTTCTCAGCCTTTGGAAAACTTGGCGTAATGGGAACATTACAGAAGCAAGTATATAGCATATGGGCGGCTGATAATCTGCAGTGAGAATACTGGACATAGGGTGATAGGGTGGTGTGTGTGGCGAAGGTGCTGTTGCCAGCCCCGCAGCCACACCCCGCCACTCTTCAGGAAAGGGAGTGAGTTGGATTTGCCTTTGGATGATGAAAAATGAGAAGAATTACAGATCCCATAGCAGACCGTGCCATAAGCTAGCACTCACCTGCTCCAGGAAACAATTGCATAGGGGCTAACTATTCCTTTAAAAAAAAAAAACCTTCCTGGCTCCCTTAACAGTCTAAACTTTTCCTTTCAGAGAAAGAGGTAGAAAACCTATAAAAACTTCCCCGCCTTTCACGCCTGCCCTTGGGCTCAATTTAAAAAGTCCAGCAGAGGGTAGGTTAGCCCAGTGGTTCTCAACCTCCCTAATGCGGAGACCCCCTAATACAGTTCCTCATGTTGTGGTGACCCCCAGCCATAAAATTATGTTCATTGCTACTTCATAACTGTAATGTTGCTACTGTTATGAATCGTAATGTAAATATCTGATATGAAGAATGTATTTAGGCGACCCCTGTGAAAGGGTCATTCAGTCGCCAAAGGGGTGGAGGACAGCTGGTAGCCCATTAGTTGAGCAATGTGATGCTGTGAGAGATGGCCCGATAGTGGTATCTTGATCATCTCTGTGAGTCTTGCCTAATGAAAATTTAGAAAGTGCCGCCAACTGTCTGGTGTTACAAGCAGTTCACGTGGCTGGTGGCTTCTGATTCCTAAGTTGGGCTGACTTGGGACCCTGTCTCTCATGCTGGGAGAAGAGAAGCAGACCCATGAATGATGGTTGAATTCGGATTGACAGTGTCAGGGGAGCACCCCACTTTCTAAACACCAGTCAGAAAAGAGATGACTGATACTTGGTAAAGGTTTAAGAAAAAGTGAAGCTTCGGACCTCCCCTCTGCTAACAGTTTCAACAAACAATCTAATCTAATAAAAGAGTAATGTGCAAATTAACCATCACTCTGAGACACCTAAGCCACGCCCACCAGCCAATCAAATTAACCCAGCCAAGATGGCAGTTAATTTGTGTACACAGGTGCAGAACGAATACTGAAGACAGCCTAGAAGGAAGCGAAGTGCTGCAGAAGGGAGCCAAGCGGCAGAGGTGGGAGCGAGGCAGCGGAGATGGGAGGGAGCAAAGCGGACCAGAAGGGAGGGATCGAGGCAGCGGAGATGGGAGGAAATGAGGCAGCAGAGAAGGGAGCTTTGCTCCGGTTCAGGAAGCCCTATTCTTGCAGGAATCTTCCTGCGATGGGCTTCTAGTAGTTCATATAATCTACATGCTGTTTGCAGGAGTGGCAAGCCACACATGCCACCCATTTTGGATCCTGGCTTCCCTCAGAAGACTCTGTAGGCTAATAATGTTTGATGAGCCTCTGGGGAAGCTAACACTGTGTAAATAGATATGGAGATTAAAAAAAAAAAAAAGACTACTGGTTTGGAACCGGTATGTTTTTTGGCCACATTTGTATATATGGATTTTCTTCACCAAAACGATGACTTTAAGTGTTAGTAAAGTCATTTTTACAGCTTTCAATTAGACTTCTCTGTGACATTTCGTTTCTCAAGTTACTTCT
This sequence comes from Murina feae, assembly GCA_004026665.1. Lineage (NCBI taxonomy): Eukaryota > Metazoa > Chordata > Mammalia > Chiroptera > Vespertilionidae > Murina > Murina feae. The sequence goes on from PVJC01013232.1 coordinate 36,291, forward strand.
TTTGGCAGGATTTAAAGCTGAACAATCAATATGATCCTCGTCCTTTGTTTTCTTTCTAATGATACTAGCAGTGAGACTGAATGTAATTAGTGATCTATGGGTTTCATTTTCACCACCAGGTAAAAAGTTTTGCCATAATCCAACCAGATTTTGCCTTAGGGCTCAATTTCATTTTAGGAAATGCTTTTATTTTCAATGTAGTGATGAAATGCTTGAGAAGGTTGCAATATTGCCTTTATCATTATCTATCATTTTTATCCAGAATAAAAAGAAAAGAAAAATATATTACAATACTATTTTATGGCTGTGTGTTTACTTAATTAATTTCCTTGCCCTCCAGTTTGCTGTTGTTAATGATGACAATAGCATCATTACAGTTTCAATTTAAATTATATTCTGTACTCTGTCATTGTAAACTGACTGCTTAAGTTGTATCCAAAAAAGTGCATATTTTAAACATGCTGTACAGCTTAGATCCACCTACATCGTGATAGAACACATTAAAGAGTAAGCATTCCATAAGTGAATTTCTGAAGTAAAAGATGCACACATAAGAACTGTTTTCGTGTTAAACCATTTCTGCACATAAAAGTGTTTGCCAAGCTGTGTGTACCTATTTTTGACATGATAAAAATGTGCACGTCTCTAAAAATAGAAGTCACTGCTTTTCATCAGTTTCTGAACTCTCTTGACAAGGTATAGATAAATCCTTTAAGTAAAATGGTTTACTTTGACATGAATTTAGTTATAGATCAAATGTGTTCTCCCAAAGCAATCATATAGGCAAAGATAGGGATATCACATTTCAGCTCACAACTGCTGTGTTTTATAATTTTTTAATAAGCAAAACTAGAGGGCCAGTGCACAAAATTCATGCACTGGTAGTGTCCCTAGCAGCTGCCGGCTGCTGGCGAAGGCCTCCCTTCCCTGGCTGCCGCCTGCTGGCCTGGGCCTTCAAGTGACTGAACTCCCAGTCATTCGAACTGCCGAGGGGACACTTTGCATATCAGGCTTTTATATATATTAGATAGATGATTCCTATTACACTAAAATCACGTGGCGTGTGCATCCTCAGAGTGATATATTAGAGTAGGTTGAAATAGTCAGGAGACGTGGATTCTAGCCTGGCTCTGTGAACTTGGCCACTTTATTCTTCTCTCTGTGTCTATTTTCTCAGTAGATTGAAAGACTTCAACAGGGCTCATCCAGTCATGTTGTTATCTACATGTTGTAAATAACTGAAGCTTTTTAATTCAGCAGTTTGCATAGAACTCTCTTTGTAGTGATAAAATGCTATACTGCTTTCTTGAATAGCATATTAAATGTTTTATCTTCATTTCGAAACCTGTAATGGCCTTTAGTACCCTGATACCCAAAGAGTTCATTGAGAATAACAGGACCCATTTGCTTACTTTCTGTTATCGGTCCACACTGCTGAGTTTTTGCAATTTTTTGGTTTTTTATTTATTTTTATTTTTTTCTTTGCCCTTTTAGCAACTTTTAAGGTATTTCTACTGTCAGGTGTTTTACTAGTTTTCTAGGATTGCCATAACAAAGTACCACAAACTAGGTGATATAAAACAAAAATAAAATTTATTCTCTTACAGTTCTGGAAATTAAAAGTCCAAAATAAGGTGTCGGTGGGGACAAGTTCATTCCTTACCTGCTCAAGTTAGCTTCTCTGGCTACCAGCCATTGCTGACATCCCTTGGCTTGTAGCTGCATCACTCTAATTTCTGCCTCCATCTTCATAAGGCCCTTTCCCTCTATGTCTGTTTCTCCAAATCTTTCTCTCCTTTTAAGGACCCCAGACACTGGATTAGGACTCTCCCTAATCTAGTATGACCCCATTTTAACTTGATTACTTATGTCTATTTCCAAATAAGGTCACATTTGCAGATACTGGGGGTTAGGATTTAAAGAGATTTTGGGGGGAGAGACAGTTCAGCCTACAGTAAGTGTTAGTGTTTCTAACTGAACTCTCCCCTTCCTCATTTAGTCCTCTTTAGTTGATATGGTTTAGGAATCAAATATTCCATTATATTAGAACTAG
>PVJC01013233.1:0-38218 GCA_004026665.1 Murina feae
CATGTACAATGTGTGCATCTATATCTATATACAAAAATTGGCATCATACCCAAACTATTAGATGTGTAATTATCTAATTTTCATGAGCAGATTTTTATTTGCATAGGCAAATCTGGACATGTATTATTTTGGCTGTCAGCTACAAATATATTCCAAAGTTTAGTGTCCTCAGCTAATATTCCTAAGCTGCTATTAGAGGGCCACTCCTTTGGAAATACATGATACCTATCTCTGATATTATTGACTAATAAGTACTTTAGACACAATGTATATTAAACAACTAATTAAAATTCATAATATTAAATACATTGCTATATGTTATACTCTCCTTTATGTTAGTATATGTAAACTAAATATTGCTTATTATATAAAATTATTACTGTTTATATATAAAGTTATTAAAACTTTATCCTATTGAAATTTGTATCTAAATTAATATGTTCAAAATAAACCCTTATTAACAATTTATTGGATAATTAAATTATCAAGTAATACATATTTTTGAAATGTGCATACTGCATAGATTAAGTTAAAAATATGTTTTCTGTAATTATCTTTTTTTTGGTAGCCTAAAAATTTGAAAATCTTGTAAGTATAAAATTTAAAATATTGTAAAACTGCACTTATGTACTGAGAATAATATGATGTTATTTGAAGTTTAAATATATGGAAACATAAAACTATACAACATGTGTAAAATTATAATTTCAAAATCCAATGGAAAGAAAATATTTCAATATTAATAACCAATGTAGTTGTCAAATAATAAGATAAAAGATGGTTGGTGCTAATGTGTTTTTTTTAATTTTTATTATTATTATTATTTTATTATTTTTCAATCCTCACCCGAAGATATTTTTCTGTTGATGTTTTAGGGAGAGTGAAAGAGAGAGGAAAAGACAGAGAGAAATATTGATGTGAGAGAAACATATCGACTAGTCGCCTCCTGCATGCACCCTGTCTAGGGCCTGGACCAGTGAGGAGCTTGCAACCAAGGCATGTGCCCTTGACCGGAATCAAACCTGGGGCCCTTCCATCTGCAGTCTGAGGGTCTATGCACTAAGTCAAACTGGCTAAGAGGTGCTTTTATTTTCATCCTGGTGGTTTGACTCTTTAAATTCTAAGTTAGTTACATATTTTCATAAAACATAACTTTTAAAAAACATACCAATTTAAATGACAAGCACTCTTCTTGTTCCTTAGTTGAGTGCCATTTGCATATAGATGAGCTTAGCAAGTTGTCAAACTTATACTATCTTTTTACTTAAGAATATATTGATTTCAAAAAAATAAACTGGAGTTTTTATAAGATTTGCAAAATTGTCGCTTGGATTGTTACCATTTTTCTCTTTAAATACATCTCTCTTAAAATACGTTGTGTGTATCAAAGTCAAACCTATTGATATATCTTTAAGTAATGGTGAAATAACTGGTCTCACTCTTTCACCAATAATAATTATGACTGTTTAATAAAATAAAGTGTGTATGTGTGTGTACAAGCATACATATGCATTTAAGGGTACTAGAGAAAATTAAATAAAAAAAAACCCAAAAAGGGTATTGAGCAAAATTAGAGAAATGTTTTTAAATGTGTACATAATGAGTAGTATCATATAAATTTATAATATATTATATATAATGTATATGTATTGCATATAAGTACATAGATATGTATATATTAGAAATTAAATACAGAATATTTATATCTGCATCTATGTATGTATATATGTTTGAATGTATGCTATGCTATATATTTCTACACATGTATACAGAGAGTAAGAAAATTAATGTCAATAAGAATTTTATAAAAATAAAACAAAATACAAGTTACTTTTGGTAATACTAGTAAACACAGCAATATTTGAAAAGTAAGATTACTATTAATTATATAAAAGGACAGTCTCACTTTTAATTAGCAAAGTGCTAATTAAAACATCATAATCTTAACTAAGAGTGACTGTGATCTAGACCATAAAATAAATAACATCTAAGATATGTGGTAATTAAAAGTACTAAGAGCTAGCTACACCATGGAGGAACTTTGGGGATGTTGTCAAGTGAGAAAAGGTTACAGTAATAAGGAAATGGTTCTGATTACATGAGGTATACCGATTCTGTTAGCAAACATCTTGCTCACTGAAGACCTGTTTTATTCCAGCTTGTGGGTCATATTCACTAAAAATAAAAATAAAAAGTGGACATCCCTTATTCCTTACCACAGCAATCTAAACCCATTGCTACAAGGGCAAAGACCCCAGGGGGAGAAGGATAGGAAAATAAGCCAAATACCACTAGCACTAAAAAGATGCAATTACAAAAAAAGAAGGAAAAAATAGGAAAGCATTTATATATTATATCATTCACTGGTACTACTTGAGAGTTCCTCTTGCATGATAGCCACTAGCAGGTACCACTAAATTTTCTTACATTTACATATTATTTTTAAATGTTTTATTAGTTTTAAGAAAATACAATGTTTTTATGTAATCATAACAATGGGTTGCTGCAAAATATTTGTAAAATATAGAAAAGGATAAATACTTAAACTATAGAAAGGAATTTTTTTAAAGCCATCATGAATAACTAAACCACCCAGGATAAAGTAAAATATAGGCAACATAGTTTTTCAATTCATACAATCCTAAAATTTGACCATTATTTTATAAGATTTATTCTATTGTGTTTGCTATTATGAATATAGTAGCAATTATCTGGCCAATGTGGCTCAGTGGTTGAGCATCAACCTGTAAACTGGGAAGTCATGGTTCAATTCCCTATCAGGGCACATGCAGGCTTGATCCCCAGTGTAGGTCGTGCAGGAGGTAGCTGATCAATGATTATTTCTCATCATTGATATTTCTCTTTCTCTCTCTCTCCCCTTCCTCAATGAAATTGTAAAAATATATTTAAAAATATGTAGTAGCAATTTTTGCACATCTTTTGCTTAATGACTGTTTCTAAATAACCATGACATTGAGTAACAATGAAATAACATAAAATATTATAAGAAATATTTAATCTAATAAGAGAAACATGTAAATTGGTGTCACTCTGCTATACCTAAGCCATGCCCACCAGCCAGTCTGAGCAACTATATGCAAATTAACCCAGCCAAGATTGCGGCTGGCAGCTATGGAGCTCGTGCAAGCAGAAGGCTTGGTTGCCCCAGAGATGGAGAAAGCCAAACTTTCTGCCTGTCTAGGCCAGCTGTGGCCTCCACTCAAGGCAACAAAGTTTCAATTATAGAAGAAAAATAAACCCCAAATACCTGCTCCCAGCCAGCCTCGCTGGGAGCTCATGTCATTGGGGGCCTTGGCCAGCCTTCAAAAGCCATCAGTTCCTCACCCAGGCTGGCCACACCCTCATAGGGTGAGGGTTCCTTCTGGGGTGCTTGGCCAGCCTGCAAACAGCCATCAGCCCCTCACCCAGGCTGGCCAGGCACCCCAGCGGGACCCCCACCCTGATCTGGGACACCCTTCGGGGCAAACCAGCAGGCCCCCTCCCGTGCACCAGGCCTCTATCCTACATAATAAAATGGTAATATGCAAATTGGCCCTAACAACAGAACCACTGGGAATGACTGGTCACTGTGACACTCACTGACCACCAGGGGGCAGCCACTCAATGCAGGAGCTACCTACTGGTGGTCAGTAGGGGGAGCTCTGTTCAGCCACAAGCTAAGCTGCCAAGTGCCAGCATAGTGGTGGCGGTGGGCGACTCTCTGACTTCCTCAGCAGCACTAAGGATGTCCGACTGAAGCTTAGCCCTGCTCTGTGCTGGCAATTGGACATCCCCTGAAGTCTCCTGAGCTGCCAGAAGGATGTCTAACTGCCAGCTTAGGCCTGATCCTCTGGGAAGCAGGCCTAAGCCAGCAGTTGGACATCCCCTGAGGGGTCCCAGATTGCAAGAGGGTACAGGCTGGGCTTGGCTGAGGGACACCCTCGAGTGCACAAATTTTTGTGCACCAGGTCTCTAATTATAATAAAATAAAATCATTTTCAAATGAGTAGATAATTTTCAAAGTATTGGGTATTTTAAAGATTTTTAATACAAATTACTCTGTTAAATTTGAAAGTTTTTACATTATGTTTTCAATACTAAATATTAATTTTTATTAAGTACTGAACTTTTGTGATTTCTCTCTTCCACAAATTTACTGCTGTAATTTTTTCTCTCCTCCCCTCCCATTTCTTTCTCTCTCTCTCACTCTCTCATATATGCATATAATCAATCTCCATTATTCACAGATTCTGTATTTGCAAATTGCCTATTTGCTAAAATGTATTTGTAATTCCAAAATCAATACTTGCAGAGCATTTACAGTCATTCATGGTTGAAAATTTTGAGTCATCCCATATGTACATTACAGTTGAAGTTAACCAAGCCTGCACTTTGACTTCTTGCTTCCTTTTTCACACTGTATGCAGGTGTCTTTTTCATAGGTTAGTGCAAAGTTTTTGGTATTTCTGTGCTTTTTTCTATTCAAAATGTCTCTCAAGCATTGTGCTGAATTGTCCAGTGTTCCTCAGCTCGAGAAGGTTCTGGTGCTTCATGGAGAAAGTACATGTATTAAATAAGCTTCCTTTATTCAAATGGTAAATCATTAGCTGTTAATTCAGTGCTATTGAATCAACAATATGCATTAAATGTGGTGTTTTAGAAATGCATATCTCAAAAAACATATATTAATTGGTTGATAAACTATAACTAGTGTCTAGTAGGAACCTATTCCTGTATTTTCCCTAGAGGAAATGGTTCAGTATCTAATCTAATAAAAGCCTAATATTGAAATTGACCATTTCTTTGGGATGCCTAAGCCACGCCCACCAGCCAATCAGAGCGATTGTATGCAAATTAGCCCAGCCAAGATGGAGGCCGGCAGTCATGGAGCTGCTAGAGTAAACAGGCCGCTTCTGTTGCAGCAGGAGTAAAACTGTTTGCCGGCTGGGCTTCTCCTGGCTTCAGGCAACAACATATTTGCAACATTGTCTCAATTATAGAAGCCTCAGAGCAATGGAGGAAACTGGCTGCCTAGAGTCTACTAAAGCAACATTCTTTCAATTATAGAAGCCACGAGCTGAAGCAGACAGGAGGCTTCATTACCTGCCTAGGCCTCGGCTTAAAGGAACAGTGTATCAATTATAGAAGATAAATAAATCCCAGAAGCCTGCTTCCAGCCAGCCTTGCTGGATGTTTAGTCAATGGGAGCTGTGGGCAGCCTGAAAGTCTGCAAACAGCCCTCAGTCCATCATCCATGCTGGCCACACCCCAATGGGGTGAGAGATCCCACTGGGGGGCTTGGCCAGCCTGCAAACAGCCATCAGCTCCTCACTCAGGCTGGTCAGGCATGCCAGCACGTGGACATCCCCCGAGGGGTCCCAGACTGTGAGAGAGCACAGGCCAGGCTGAGGGACCTCCCGAGTGCACAAATTTTTGTGCACTGGGCCCCTAGTTATTCACATATATGTGGTATGTGTGTGTGCGTGGATAGTAGTTAATCTGTATTCCATCATTTCTTTAAAATTGTTTATTTTACTTTCCTTGCTATTTTATTTATATAGCTTATTCTTCAAAAAATAGAAAAAACTCCTCTGCATTTTATCATTTACTTTATACATAGGAAACTTCTTTCTGTTCCATGAACTAGTACATATGTGCTCATATTTTCTTATAGTTCAGTGATTTGATTGCATTGAACTCTTGAATACATCTGGATTATATTTTTTTCATATAAGGTGCATAGTGCTGTTATTCAAGAAACCTGCTCTGTAATTAAAACATTTCCTTTTGTTCCACATGCCAAAGGCAAAAGGAACTAATAGCCGTGGGTCCTGGCACATCTATGACTCCTTTTGAAGCTATGTTGCTGTTAATTAAATAAATACCCCATGAGAGCTCTCTCTCTCTCTCTCTCTCTCTCTCTCTCTCTCTCTCTTTCTCTCTCTCTCTCTCTCTTTCCTGAAGACTTTAGGTTGAGAAATAATATCCTACATAATAAAACCCTAATACGCAAATCAACCAAACAGTGGAATGAGTGGTAGAACAACCAGTCACCATGGTGCACACCGTCCACCAGAGGGCAGATGCTCAACTCAGGAGCTGCCCCCGGTGGTCAGTGCACTCCCAAGAAGGAGTGTCATGCAGCCAGAAGCCAGGCTCATGAGAGCAGCAAATGCTAAGGAGCAGCAAACAGGCGAATAGTAAGGAGTGAGGGGTCCCGGACTATGAGAGGGCACAGGGTGGGCCGAGGGGAACCCCCGCACAAATTTCATGCACTGTACCTCTAACTAACTTTATAATAAGCCAGGGAAAATATTTTAGTTTTAGTTTATTGCTTGTGTGAAAGATGTGTTGCTTATTGTTTATTCTGCTCAGGGCATTTTATTTGTTATGAAAATTTTTGAGGGCATGGTTTTGCATTCTTTTGAGACTAAGTTCTCAACATTTGACTACAACCTTTTGGCCTGAGTGGTCCTTGGAATAGGACACCAGCATGCTGCCCCAGATATCAAATTGTCCCTGGCAGGCAAGACAGGAATTAACATAGGCTGTGTTCCTTGGGTCTGGCTACAGAGCTTGGGCAAGAATCATTCCAACTCATCCGCCTAGTGCAGAAATCACTCTGATCAAAGTTCTGCAGTTGTTGTTTGAAATAAGCAACCTAATCCACTTAATCCTCCTATCTCCTTCCCCTACTGAGTCCTTCCTTGGGAACACCAAAGACATGATGAAAAGGAACTTGAGAGAAATCTTTGTGACATGCTGTCTATGCTCAAAAGCCAAAGAAACATGAAATCTCTTTTTAAATGTGTATGTCAACTTGCACTTGGCATTCATTATAAACAGCTCTGTGAGCCAAGAAACCAGTCTTAGGAGAACAGCATGAGTATCAGTGTAAATACCTCCCAGGACACAAAAGTCCTCCTGCAAAGCACAATTGTCAATATCTATCTAGAAATCGTCCACATCAAGATGTTCTTACTGCAGTGTGTTTTAGGCTTCTCGCTATAATGAAGGGATTCTACTTCTAGTGATCTCAATCTTTGTGTTATTTTCATAAAGAAGGGGAGGAGGGAATACACTTTCTCTCAAGTTTTTAAACTACACAAAACAACAAATCTTTAATAGAAACTGAAGACTCTATGGATACTCAGAACATAATTCTAGTATTTCTCAGAGAAAAATATCACCAAATGATTAAACCAGTGCATCAATAATAAATTGGTTAACAAGATGGCTAATAAAGTAAGTGTCAGGAAGAAACTACCTGCTTCTTTGAAGACTGTCAAGCTGGTTTCCATAACTTGGATTAAAAAATATATATTTTAATTTTGTTTTGTTTTCTCATTTTCTCAGACTGGGCTTTTCTCCAGTAGCTTTCTTGATGAACTACAGACTATCAGATTATTATTACTGAATACTATATATCTTCATGTGGTTTCACTACTCAAAAAAACTAAAAGAAAATAAAGAGGAAAAAAAATCTATGATAGCCCTGGCCGATGTGGTTCAGTTGAGTCTCCTCCCATGCAACAAATGGTCACTGGTTAGATTTCTGCTCAGGATACATACCTGAGTTGCAGGTTTGATCCCATCAGGACACATATAGGAGGCAACCAATCCATGTTTCTCTCTCACATTGATGATCTCTCTCTCTCTCTCTCTCTCTCTCTCTCTCTCTCTCTCTCTCTCTCTCCCTTCTTCTCTCTCTAAACTCAATGAAAACATTTTTTTTTTCAAAAAAATCTGACAAATTATCAAGGGCATTCATCAATTCTTTATGTCACTATGCATTACAATATAGATCCACCTATATTCTAATATTCTAGACCCTCAAAACTGTATCCTCTCATTTAGTTTCATTTTTTTTCCATCTACAGCTGCACTCATTTATTTGGTCTGATTTCTGGAAATTTGATTCATCATCTTTAGTCAGTTTACAATTTTAATCTCTCTACAATTTTTCTGCATTGAAACATTAATAACTTGAAAATTAAGTAGTTATACAATTTGTTATAATTATGGGAATTGGGTGTGTTTCTCCAAATAAATTAAGTGCCCTGAAGTGATGACTCACATTCTTTAATTTCTCATTTCTAAAACACATAGATTAAAACAACTTGCATTTAGGAAAGTGAGAAAGAGGATCCATGATAATTGGTGGTGATGGTAACAATTATCAAATAAATTGTACATTTATCATAAGGTAATCAACAGTAACAAAAATAAATCTTCATAGAAAGAGTTTTCCCAAAATCAATTTTGATATTTTAATTTTTGAATTAGCTGCCTGTTCATCCATGGAACTTTGAACAGAGCTGGGACATGGTGGAAAGAGCTTATTAAAGAAGATTATGCAGGTAAGATGATGTAGAGGAAGTTTTACTTTTTCTCAATTCATCGTGTTGATGTTTTTCCCAAATAAACATACATAGGTGTTTGGTAAGTAAATAAAATTACTGCAATCCAAAAGAATGTAATGTAAAATGTACATCTTTGGCTGGTTGTAGTAGCAACTGCAAGAATAAAAGCTGGGCTAAGAAGATATAAGTAGGGTAGAGATGTGTCTAACAGAGTCTATCCCTTATAACACTTGAATCCATCTTTGTCCTCCATTAAGTCCAGTCTTCACAGAACCTTTAGAGTGATGACTGGCTGTATACACCACAAAATAATTAATGGAGCAGGATTAGTGGAAGGAGCTCTTACTGTAGTTGTAAATGGCTTGAAGCCATAGTTGGTAATCACCCTTTCACTCCTCTAGAAGCCTCCATCTACCTTTTGGGTTCTCCTCAGATTTGCATCATCACATCATCAACTATTACAAGTTCTCAGTTTCTTTGCTCTTTGTCAGCCTGAGATAATTGCAACTGATTGCTTATAATTCCAGGGACCTGAAGCAACAAGAGATGCATCGTGAATCTCAGATTTCCTCAGGGATCATCCTTCTGAGTTCCTGCCACGGAATTGACATGAGGAGATTAAAATCACCAAATGGGGTCCTTACCTAAGGACAAAGGATTCAAATTCAGTTGAATCCTTCCTATGTAACTTCTTGGGAATATTTTCTCTACGGGAACCAGATTTTTAAATTCAGTTCATTCTAAGATCATAGGGAACAACAGCACACATTCTAAAAATGAAACACTGAGGGTGCTGGTGAGACTGTCCAAACCTACTTCAAACCCCTGATTTTTAAACTTGTGTATTCCAGCTATTGCTGAAGCAGGGACATATATCAGACTGATTAGTTAGTGCATGTCCCACATGACAGAGGGCAGGGCTCAGGGTTTTGCTGAAGCCAGAGTACACTGAAATATGAAAGGCAAACTTGTACATCTCTGCTCAATTCTCAAAATCTTTTCCCCAACTGCTGAGCTTCAGAGACATAATTTCAGTGGCTTGAAATCAGTCATGATAGAAATACGCACACATGCAAATTGGCAAATGTACAAATCAATGCTTATTTATTTACTTATTTATTTGTTTATTTAAGTCATTCATTCATTGGAAAGCCAATAGTTCAACTTTTATCAGCACATCACTGGTATTACTTCAATTATGCAAGCACTTGTCCTGGAGCTGGCAATGTATCTTCTGATCTTTATTCCATCATTCTAGTGAGTTTGCAGCTCTGGATGATATGGTATCTAGTAGGAGCAATAGATCCAATAATAAAGTGCATTTTTTTCATGTCTTTGTTACTATAAAATGGTCACATGGTCTGGGAAAGAGATATGCAGAATCCAATTCTTAAAATCACTAATTTACAAGGAAACAGACAGTAGTACTGACATCCAGATAGGTATTAATTCTGAAAAACATCTGATCAAGATCTGATCAGTTCTAGCACTGACGAATTATTGGATGGAAATTGTTCAATGTAATCAACCTGCCATTTCCTAGGTGGTTAAACTCTATGTAATACTGTCTTCTCACGTGCACAGCTTGGGCTTCTGCCAGAAGCTGGCTAAGAATTCAGCAGTGCTAGTCCGTGCCTTCGCTAGACTTAATGACAGGAATCCATGTTTTCAGCAGATGCATGTTTATCCTTCTCATCATAGCCATTTCAATTCTGACCTCGTGCTAGACTTTGTGATACCAAGGACAGGCTGATTTACCTCTCTTGTTGTCATCCTGTTTATCAGGATTTTGAGCATACTTCTGCTTGGACAAGTTTTGAAGGTTATTAATACAAGCCCCAACGATCTGCATACACTGTGCTGACTCCCATGTAACCATTCATGTGCCTCCTCTCAAAGCTTCCTTGCCTCTGATTTGTCAATTCTGTTCCTTCCAGAGCCCTAAATCAAACAAAACTTTATTCCACTGCCTAGGATGCTGTGTATATACATATTGCACACTACTTTGCTTCTCTAAAGGACATACAATTAAGTATATTGCTTAGAGCCTAAATGGAAAGATATCATCTGCCCTTCATTATTGTCCTTGGAACAAAAGCCCCAGGAATGAAGAGTGATGGATAATTCAAACCACAGCAAAGAAGCTTGAGTAGTTGGAGCTAAGGAAGGAGAAAGGGGAAAGAGAAAAAAACATGGTCAGAGAGGTGGCAGGTGCTCCGATTACAAACAGCCTAAAATAGTATGGACATTTTTTCCTCAAATTTTACATATTATGAATGACATTTCAGTTAATTTTTTATATTACCATTTTATCTCTTCTTTTACCTCTGCTGTGTTTAGAATTTTTCTCTCCCTCTCTCCCTTCATCCTTTTCTTCCTCCCTTCTTCTCTTCTTCCCTCCCTCCCCTGCTCTCTTTTTCTTTTTCATTCTGTTTTTGAATTAAAAACCTGATGTTGAAACAGAGTGTGATCACCAACTACTTCCTGAGATGATCACTGTATTGGCTGCCTTAAGAGTTATAAGCAATACTAGTGGCCTGGTGTACCAAATTTTTACATGGAGGGGGATTCCCTCAGCCCAGCCTGCATCCTCTCCATTCAGGGACCCCTTGGGGGATGTCCAACTGCCAGGTTAGGCCCAATCCTTGTGGGATTACAAACAGGCAGTCTGACATCCCTCTTGCAATCTGGGACCCCTGGCTCCTAACCGCTCACCTGCCTGCCTGCCTGATCACCCCTAACTGCTTCTATCTGCCTGATCTCACCTCCAACTGCCTCTGTCTGCCTGGTTTCCCCCAATGGCCCTCCCCTGCCATTCTGATCTTGCTCCCAACTGCCCCCCTGCTGGCTTGATCTCACCCCCAATTGCCCTCTTCTGCCAGCCAATTTGGTTCTGATTGGTTGGTTTCTATGCTAGTCAGCGTCAAAAGCTCTACCTCCTAGGCAGCCATTGGCTCCTCACAGTTGACCCAGATTTAGTTTTGATAGGCCAGTTTCTATGCCAGTCAGTGTCTAAAGCTCTGCCTTCTTGGCAGCCATTGGTTCCTCACACTTCACACAGATTTGGTTCTGATTGGTGGGTCTCTATGCCAGTTAGCATCTCTGGGCCTATCAACAGGACCCAATCAGAAAGGTAGGGCTGATCAGCAGCTCTGGTGAAGGCCTGAAGAGAAATGGAGGCATGGTTGCTGGCCAGACTGGGAGAGAAAGACAAAGGCAAGTGCAGATTAAAAGCTGCCTCAGAGGCAACAGATCAGTCCCTGCCTCTCACTTCAGGCCTCTCTCTGGCCCTGATTAGCAGCCGCCTCAGCAGTCAGTGCTGGGGCACCGCCTTGCAGCCCAGAGCTGACTGCAGGACTGAATTCCAGTTGGTCGAGCTCAGTTGTTACTGGTCGCTATGATCCAGGGTTTTTACGTATTAAGATTGTATCACACTGCTGGAATGAGCTAGACCAATTTAAGCATCATAAGCATCTTGTTAGCAAGAGAACCTGCAGAAATATCTTAGGCATCACCTTCTACATCTCCTTATCTAATGCAAAACTCTCAAACAGTGGACAGTCATCTTCTTTATGAAATCTAGTCATTGGAATCCTACTGCTTCAATGAAACTTTTTTCATCATTTTTATTGAAATACTCTTGCATTTGTGGATAGCTGTGGTTGCTCTAAACTTCTTGTTCTGACTTGAAATCTGTATTATTGACACTTTCATCCACTGGTATTATTTAAGATCTTTGGAAGAGAAAGAAGAAAAACTTATTCCCAAATCAAGTAGTCCTTCAGATACTTCCTCATATTTATCATTGAATATGAATTAAGAAACACACTACCACTTATATCACCTCGTTTCACTTCTTTTGCAGTCTCCATGGAGACTGGTATTAAACATGTATATAGAAATTGAGATATATATAGCAATAAAAAACCTGCTTCCCTGTCTACCCAACCTCAAGAAGAAACCCTGACTCTAATTAATGTTCCACAAATTATGTCTTGATACATTTAGATGAACTGCAGCCTGCCAAATGAAAGACTCAAAATGTCATGTAGCAAAGCTTTCTCAACCATTCTAATTAATTTGATTCCTCAATAGAAAAAAAAAAAAACAATAGCTTGGTATTTTAGAGGTGGCAACCTTTTAATAACCACTTAAGCCATATTTAGAAATTATTGTCATACATTTGGTTTTAATGCATGTTAGTGATCCAATGAACTAAAACAATTGGCCCCATCTGAGATCTACATACAGTAAGTCCATTAGAATATTCAGCTTTTATTTCTTCATCAGTAAAATAGTACATCTGTATGTTCATTAATTTTTTCCCATCTAATTAATCACTTGATTGTACTAAGTTATGGATTTTCAGATTCAGCTCTAAATAAGATGAAAGAGACAAACATTTATTTCCATGTCTCCAGAGATTTAAGAAATCATTCAAAATATATCTATACACAGTGTGCCAATCACTGTGTTACGCACCGAAGGAGGTGCTGAACAAGACCCTAGTCCCCTGTTAAGAGATGTCTAATGAGCAATAGACTATGTACACTGGAGTTTTGCTCAGAGGTCAGAGCTGAAGTTAAAAATGTGAGAGACTTTGAAGATGAGAAGTGCTTCCAAAAATGCTTTCCAATCTATGTTCTGGAGAATCCAGCCCCTTGAGACCTCACTACACATTCTACTTTAAAGATCTGAGGAAATTTGTAGGAAAGGAACTTGTAAACACAGGTGTCAAATTGCCAAATAATTTCTAATGAGTCCTCTTCTAAGAGAGGACCTCACAACATCTCACAGAATTGCTTTTCCAGAAAACAAGATTAGAAGACCCTGAGATAGTATATCCTATGTCCTTATAAATACCTTCTCAGGAATGTCAATAATACCAACATATTTGCAAATGGCTATATATTTTGCCATTAACCTATGAGATACAGAGGAAAACTGATCATTATAAATGTTTGAGGTTGCTAGCATTTTCTGAAATAAATGCGAAAAACACTAGCATACTCTCCCTTAAAATATTTCTAGGAAAAAAACTAGAAGGCTAATATATGTTAGCAGTGCATTTTTCCAAGTCTTACTTGGCTTGGTATTTCCTGTGTATCACATAAATGGCCAAAGGAAAAATCAAAGAGAAAATCAGTGTGGCTTATCTAGATGGAAAGAGGCCCATAGATCCATGTGAGCATGTGTGAGTTTCTTTGCATGATGTCTCTTAGCTTTACTTTGTCTGCTTTTCTCTGACCCCTTCAGACACGACATGCATCAACATTTGAGTTGTCAGGGCAAACCTCTTGGGACATCACCTTGTTTGTAAAACTTGCACGTTTTAAGAAAACACTGTCAAGCGATTATGACAAAAAAAATGCATTCAGCTGTTCTGACCCTGCCAGGCTGGGGAGCACAATTGTTGGACAAGAAAAGAGTAGGGACAGGAGCTGTCAAGCAGCAGCACCTTCTGTGAGCATGAAGCCTTTTCTGGTTGGCTAACAATGGGACCACACTCCCTCATGCAGGCTTTTTAGGGCCACTGTTTGCTCCCTGGCTTTTATAAAAATGCCTTTCACAGGTAAATCAAAGCTTATAAAGTGAGAAAGAAGGTATGAGGAGAAGCTGGCGTGATCCACTTGGGCAGTATTCAAATCAAAATGAAGAAAACAAATGAAAGACTCATGCCTTTAACGTATAGGCCATAGGGTAGGAGGAGGTAGGAGATCAAAGCTTTTGAATATAGTACCTGCTGGT
Source organism: Murina feae (assembly GCA_004026665.1). NCBI lineage: Eukaryota > Metazoa > Chordata > Mammalia > Chiroptera > Vespertilionidae > Murina > Murina feae. Next base: position 14,112 of record PVJC01013233.1, read on the forward strand.
AATAATTAGGTCTGGCTGTTGAGAAAATGAAACACTGTGTTCTTTGAATTTATATTTCTTAATTCTTCATGGATCTGGATATGAAGCTTGTGACTGTCCAGCCTGTGACTGCCACCTACCTGATTTGTGCACAGGAATGTGGTTCCTCTGGACACAGAAGGTGTTGGGTTTTATGGAGACGTCTGGGCTCTGGTTACTACTTCCTGCTGGTTCTAGGTAAGTGCTTATTGGCATCAAACTGATTTGGCCACCTGCAGTATGTGAGAATAAACTAGAAAGAGGGAGCTCAGATACAGAAATAAATTGTTTTGTTCTCCCAAATACTACATTGGAATGAAAAGGCCAGGCATAGAATTCAGTAATGTAAATCAGGTAGGAATCAGCTCCAAGCCAAGCAAAGAAGCAGGGGCAGACAAAGGTATTTCTTATTCCTTTAAGGAAGCTTCTACCTAAACTTAATGGAGGAAATGTAAAGATATGAAAGGAGAAAAACACCCACTTCAAAGCCCAGTGCACACTGACCTCTCCAGACTTCTTTTTCCAGGATCACTGAAAAGTACAGTTTCCTGACCTAACTGGTGTGCTTCAGTGGTTGAACATTGACCTATGAACCAAGAGGTCATGGTTCAATTCCCTGACAGGGCAGATGCTCAGGTTGCTAGCTCAATCCCCAGTAGGGGGCTTGCAGGAGGCTGCCAATCAGTGATTCTCTCTCATCATTAATGTTTCTATCTCTCTCTCCCTCTCCCTTCCTCTCTGAAATGAATAAAATATATTAAAAAAGAAAAAAATTTATATATATATATATATATATATATATATATTATCTAATAAAAGAGTAATATATAAAGTAGGCATCACTCCATCACAAATATGGCCACCCCCATGGTCAAAAGATGGCGGCACCTAGTCGGGCTCAGCCTGGCCACTGAAGTGGTCAGGTCTGTTAGCCATCAGGTAGCAGGAGAGGCGGGGGGCCTGAGGGGCAGAAAAGGAGATCAGAGAAGGCTGGAGGTCTCCTGCCCAGGCCAGAGGCCTTCGCCAGAGTCCTCATGCGTGGACAAGGGCAGAGCTGGTGATAAAAGGGGGCAGGGGCAGAGCTGGTGATCAGAGAGGTATGAGGGTTCCCTAACCAGGCATAAGGCCTAGGCCAGAGGTCTCAGGCCTGGGCAGGGGCAAAGCCAGAGATCGCAGGGGCCTGGGCTTCACAGAGCCAGCTATCAGAGAGGCGGGGCAAAGCCTGCGATTTCAGGGGTCTGGGCATTGGTGGAGTCAGCAAAGCAGGAGCCTAGGGATCCTCTTCCCAGGCCTACAGCCTTGGCCAGAGGCTGCCAGTGGGGCAAGGGCAGAGCCAGGGATGGCAGGGGGCAGAATCAAAGCCAGTGATCACAGAGCCCTGGGCTCTGTGAAGCCGGCAATCAGGGGAGATTGAGGGTCTTTTGCCCAGGCTTGCAGCCTCTGCCAGAGCTTATAGGCCTGGGCAGGGGTGGAGCTGGGATTGGAGGGGCAGAGGTGGAGCCGGTGATTGGAGTGAACTACAGAGGAAACACTTTTTTTTTAATGCTCATTGGCTAAGCTCCCTGTATGCCACTGGTAATATTCTTAGTAACTTAGGTAATAAGAACCCAAACAGGTGATCTAGGGTTTTTCCACCGCATTCCTAGAGAAAAAAAAATGAAGTCCATTGCTGGAGGGCTAAGAAATGTCATATCCTGCCCTGGGTGGTTTGGCTCAGTGCATAATGCCTCAGCCTGCCAACTGCAAGGTCTGAGTTCAATTCTGACCAAGAGCATGTACCTAGGTTGCAGGCTCCTGGACGGGGCCCAGGTCAGGGCTCATGCAAGAGGCAACCAATTGAAGTGTTCTCACTTTGATGTTTCTCTCTGTCTTTCCCTTCTCTTCCACAGTCTCTAAAATCAATGGAAACATATCCTCAGGTGAGGATAAAAAAGAAAGAAAGAAATGTCATATCCTATGAAAGACACATCTTGAAAATGCCTATAGAAAGTTGTCATTTTTTCATGGTGAAGAGACAGGAGTCCTTATTGATGAAAACACCTTGGTGGCTGTGGTGACTGGCAGTGGCTGCATTAGCAGGGTAATGGGGCTGGTGGCTTCTCCTGATTAGCCTGGTCGCCTCCCACAAAGGGAGGCCAGACTGTGGCTTAGGCCCGTTCCCCAAGGGGAGCAGGGAGGGGGCCTAAGCTGTCAGTAGGACACCCCTTGAGAGCTCCCAATATGTGAGAGGTGGCAGGCTGGACTGAGGAACCCCTCCCCCAGTGCATGAATTTTGTGCACCATGCCTATCTATATATATATATATAGTGCTTAGAGAGTCATAGAGTTATCTGAGGACTTGGACATTTTAAGTAAATTATCTCATGATTAGACTAATAATAATCTACTACTATTTTCAGTGGATTACCTACAAAAAATGAGGAAAAAAATAAATCCCAGAAATTTAGAAATGTAACATTTTGTAGTATAAATTATATTCTACTCTGCCATGTTAAGCAACAAAAATGCCTAATGGTCTCTCTTGTTCCAGAGAAATACCCTGACATCTTTATTATATAGGGTATCACAAAAGTAGATTTACAGTTGTGAATACACAAAACACAGAGTTTATTCTTATATTATTGTTTATTAAGTATTATAATTCCAACTGTAAGCCTACTTTTGCCTCACCCTATATTTGCCTTTATCTGGTATTCAATCTGTTCAGGCTAACAATGTCTCTATTTGAACACAGCAGTTAGATATGTACAATGAGTTCATGCTGGCCTTTTTTTTTCAAATATTGATTTCAGAGAGGAAGAGAGAGGAAAAAAGAGAAACATCAGTGATGAGAGAGAATCATTGATTGGATGGATGCCTTCTGCGTGCCCCCCATGGGGGTGTCAAGTCTGAAAACTGGGCATGTGCCCTAACTAGGAATGAAACCATGACCTCCTGGTTTATAAGTCTACACTCAACAGTTGAGCCAAGCCAGTCGGGCCCATACTGACCTTAAACAAGGGTCTCTGAACTGATTCTAAACCTGAGATCATTACATGATGTGACATTTTTCCTGTGTCCCTAGAGTTTCAGAAATTTTAAGTTAGAGAATACTTTCACAAAAAGAAATTTCAAGGATAAATCTATAGGATGTGTTCAATATTATAATAACCTCATAGAGTTGTGACCAAAAATTATCATTGCTTAAAACTTTCATAAAGATAATGTATCAATGTGTAGTTATTAAATCTATTAGAGGCCCGCTGCATGAAATCCATGCATGGGTAGGGTCCCTAGGCCTGCCCAGCTATTAAGGTCTTCCTCTCCCTCTTTCTCCTCCCCCTCTGCTGCCAGTACATGCCACCCCTAGTGGTCAGTGCAAGTCATAATAAGTGGCAGAACTCCTGGCGGTCCCTTATTCCCATATGACTTGTGTCCTTAGGAGAAGACCAAAGTAGACCACCATGTGAAGACAGACACACACAGGGAGAATGTTATGTGATAAGGAATGCAGGGATCAGAGAATACAGCTGCAAGACAAGGAATACCAAGATTTTCAATAAACCACCAGTATCTAGGAAGGAGGCAAATGGTAATTCTCCAGAGCTTTCAGATGGAGCATGGCCCTGCTGACACCGTGATATCAGACGTGTAGCCTCCAGAACTGAGAGACAATACATTTCAGCTGTTGGTGGCATTTTGTTACAGCAGCCCTAGATACCTAATACACTCTTTAACCATCCAAAGGACCCACACCAAGAGAGCATGAAGGAGAAACAACCATGTAGGAGGGAAAAGCAAGATGACATCATGACAGCTGCCTGATATAGGACTGTTTGAAATGCAACTGGCAGGGAGATGGTGGTGGTATTGCTACTGCCTGGCAAGTTATTTTAAAAATTAGGACTCACAGTCACTTTGTGAAAAAAGGGAACCATGGATAAAAGAGTTATGTGACAACAAGTCTAGGGCCTTTAATCCTAAGACTGGCTTGCTTTTCAATATTTCTGTGCATCCTCTCCATGTGTTTGTCTCTGCCATGTGCAGGATCCTCACACAATACTTACAGCCTATTTCTCAAAGCAAAAGCAGCATTCAGTATGCAAAGTAAATATGCAAGTAAGGACTGGGAAGTTCTTTTGTATTTTTACAAGCTGTGAATCTCTTTTTTTTCTCTCCTCTATCTCTCTTTTTATTTATTTATTGGCATTTAAGAAAATTGCAAACACATACAATATAAACATTGACTGAATTTAAAAACCTGATCTCTCATCTCACATTTGGTTTCAGGCAGTCCTAATCAGCTCAATACATTAATTTCTAGAAAAAAAAACACACTTCCTAAAATGATTTTAATTAGAACATGAACAGTTTTAAAAATAATAAGAAACTGGAAAAGAGAGAATGTCAGATTTGGGTAAAATACAAATCTAAATAATAAGACCTGATGAGCTATGAACAGTGTACTTTAAACAAATGTATTATTAAAAGCATTTGCTTCATATTCAAACTCATTAAGTCAAGTTCAATAATTATTTTTTCTCTTTAAATAAATAACTTTTCCGAATCCATGCAAACCACACTTGAGCTATCTCATTAGTGTATGTTTGATTTGTAAATGCAGGGCAAGGAATAAAAACAACAAAAACATCCTATGAAAAATCAGACTAATTGGCAAAATGCCCTTTTAGCTCTTTCAACAGATTTTAAAACCTCAGCCAAGCATCTGAATTTATGGTCATTTTCTCTTTCATCGCTGTTGTCAGGTGACCTTAATTTGTTCGCGCAGGATTTAGTTCTCTGCATATTTCCAAAGCGTAAATCAGACCTTGAACCTGGTCATGAGAGAACATTTGACACAAAGTGTTATAGAGAGACTAAAATACGTCTCTTCTACAGAAATGTTTACCGTGAATCAATATTGAATTTTTCTTCTTCCAATTGCTCACGCATTAATGTCAACCATGTTTTTCTAGTCTTTTTCTTCCCGCCCTTGAATGGCAGGTATATTAGCTGAGTTTGTGAGGCTAGTTGTCTGTCCCCCAGAGAAAACCCAGGAAAGGCTGACCTCACATTCACAGCAGGCACTACCAACTCAGGCTCCTCTCTCCCTCAGCTGCCTTCTGGAGTGAGCCTGATGATCAAGTTCATCACATCAGGAGGGAGAGGATTGGTCAGAGGCCAGTTCCCTGGCTTATGTGGAGAGCGAACTTCTTGACGTTTGAAATCTGCCATATCGAATTAAGCAGAATGAAGCCGGCTGTTTGCCGGATTATTTATAACATCACAGGGAACTTGGAATGACTTATTAAAGAATGGAAATATTTCTCTTTCCTCAGAAAGAATGGTGCCTCTGCCAAGATACACAGCGACTGGCGGGTATGGGAATGGAGCAAAAGAGTTTCCACTTCCAAGGTTATTAAAACATACCTGAGCTCATTAAAAAAGCCCAAACTAGTAGGTGGATGAACAATGTGGGGACATCTTGGGGTGACACACAGAAACCCTGCTTCATACACATAGTCAAACATAACAGGAACATTTGACTTTGTGAGGATGTTGCTGACCATAAGCTTTGGCCAAAGGTGTTCATCACCTTGGTAAGCCCCAAGGAATGTCGCTGAAAGAGTGACTTTGAAAGTAGCTTTAGTACCCCTGCTCTTTCGCTGAACTGCACTGAGACCAGACCTCACGGATGGAGCTGCCAATGGAGTTTGGAGATACAAATGCTGTACACAAGCAAGGTATTTAAAAGCGATTTTACTTTTTCATTATAAGAAAGTATTAGATCTATGTAAATAATTTGAAAGTGTGGAAAAATATGAAGCTTTTAGTCACCCAGAATGTTATCACCCAGAGATACAATTATTAGCATTTTGATGTATGTTTTATTTGTCTTATTTTCATGGAAAATAATGCTCACATATACAACTTCTCTATAAAAATTACATTGTTAAATGGTATGTATTTTAATTAAACATGTATATGTACTATCACACACACTCCCACACATAAATATGTCTTTATAACCACATCTCTATATCTATTTATTTTAAATTCCTAGTTTTCTTTGAAAACCATGTGTTTAATGGAGCATTAGGTTCAATCCTTTGTATTTCCCATACTTTATCTAAAATATTCTCTTTTGTTTACTAATTTTTTACATTTTTTTTATTCATTCTATTACAAGAAATACTACAATTAATAAACTCATACTGAAATCTTTATACTTCTAATATTGTTTTTGAGAAATTTTAAAAAGTGAATTTAATTGGGTCAAAGAAAATCAACACCTTTTGGACTCTTAATATGTATTTCCCAACTGCTTCCAGAACATTTGTTAAAACTGAGTGTCTCCTAGGGGAAAATGTGGTAAGCTGAAACAGCAGTTTTCAAAGTTGTGAAATAAAATTCCCATCCCATCTCTTTGACCTACTTGTATACAGTTTTCCTCCTAGCATCTTTGTTCTATGCAAACCTCAGTCAAACTTGCAGGACAAATTATTATTCTTTGTTCAGTACTAATATAAGAAATCTAATCTAATAAAAGTAATATGCAAATTAGGCATCACTCCACTACACCTAACCAGACAAGCCACGCCCACCAGCCAATCAGAGCAACTATATGAAAATTAACACAGCCAAAATGGCAGCTGACAGCCACAGAGCTAGCCCTCCTGTTTTGAGGAAGCTAAACTTCCTGCCTGCCTAGGCCATCTGTGGCCTCCGCTCAAGGCAACAAAGTTTCAATTATAGAAGATAAATAAATCCCAGATACCTGCTTCTAGCCAGCCTCGCTGGGGGCTCTGACCAGCCTGCAAACAGCCATCAGCCTCTCACCCAGGCTGGCCAGGCACACCAGCAGGACCCCTCACCCAGAAGGGGCTATAACCAGCCTGCAAACAGCCACCAGTCCCTCACCTAGGCTGGTAAGGCACTCAGTTGGGGGTGAGGGGGGAGAACACCCAACCTGAAGGGGCTGTGGCCAGCCTGAAAACAGCCAGCCTGAAAACAGCCATCAGCCACTCACCCTGACTGGCCAGGCATCCCAGGGGAGACCCCTTCCATGAAGGAGATGGGGCCAGCCTGCAAACAGCCATCTGCCCCTCACCCAGGCTGGCCAGGCAACCCAGGGGAGACCCCCACACTGAAGGGAATGTGGCCAGCCTGAAAATGGCCCTCAGCCACTCACCCATGCTGGCCAGGCACTCCAGCAGGACTCCTACCCTGATCCGGGACACCCTTCAGGGCAAACCAGCCAGCCCCCACCCATGCACCAAGCCTCTATCCTATATAATAAAAGGGTAATATGCAAACTGAACCTAACAGCAGAACCACTGGGAATGAGTGGTCACTATGACACACACTGACCATCAAAGGGCAGATGCTCAATGCAGGAGCTGACCCTGGTGGTCATTGCACTCCCACAGGGGGAGCTCTGCTCATCCACAAGCCAGGCTAATGGCTGCCAGTACAGAAGAGGTGGTGGGAGCCTCTTCTGCCTCCTCAGCAGCGCTAAGGATGTCCAACTGAAGCTTAGTCCTGCTCCCCGCTGGCAAGTGGACATCTACCAAGGGCTCCCGGGCTTCCAGAGGGATGTCTGACTGCCAGCTTAGGCTGATGTCCCAGGGTGCAGAAATAAGCCAGCAGGTGGACATCCCCCGAGGAGTCCCAGACTATGATAGGACACAGGCCGGGCTGAGGGAGCCCCCTCCCGAGTGCTCAAATTTTTGTGCACCAGGCCTCTAGACTAAAATAATAAAAGTGTAATATGCTAATTAGACCGGATAGCCAAATGACCTTCCGGATGACCTTCTGGATGAAGCTGGGGCTGTGAGGGCTGAGCCCTTCGCACAAATTTTGTGAATCGGGCCTCTAGTGTGATTATATTGCACTAAATACACATTCATATACATACCTATCAACTCATGACATTTTTTATTCCCAAAAATTTATTTTTGGTGGTTACAACATTTTCTAGCCTCTCCAATTATGTTTAAAGTTAAATATACATCTTTTAAAACTAGCACATTAAACCAATATTTGTGTTTATTATTTTCAGTACTCACAATATTTGCTGACATCAATATACATGCACATGTATGGAAATAAGGTCAGTGTGTGGATGGCTGTAAGTCCATGTTATTCACTTTTCGTGTGTAATTCTTACTGCTCATGTGTACTTACTATAGGTAAGAGGGATTGAAGTTCCGTTACACCAAAACCCCGTACACAATTGGACCAAAGGCAGAGAAGAGCTGAGGAAAAATAAATATACAAAGGCACAACTAGGTAGGAATATAAATAGATACATAGATAAAGCATAGAAGGATAGATAAATGATAGATAGATGATAGGTGATGGACAGAATGAGACAGCAGGATGGTAGAAGGAGATAATAGAGGACTGAAGTGCCCTAACCAGTTTGGCTCAGTGGATAGAGCATCAGCCTGTGGACTCAAGGGCCCCAGATTTGATTCCAATCAAGGGCATGTACCTTGGTTGCGGGCACATCCCCAGTGTGGAGTGTGCAGGAGGCAGCTGATGGATGTTTCTCTCTCATGGATGTTTCTAACTCTCTATCCCTCTCCCTTCCTCTCTGTAAAAAATCAAGAAAATATATTTTAAAAAAAGAGAGAGGACTGAGGTAAGGAACCAGGCAGAGCAGATGGACAGAAAGAAGGGATAAATGAGGGAGGGGACACTGAGCTCCTCAAGGTGCTTTTAGATAATTCTTTGTGATAAATTTTCCCTTCCCTGTTTCTCCTCTCCACCTGGAAAGAGCATTGTGGATGTGGAGACAGAGGCTAGGGTATAATGATCTATCACATCTACTCTGGTGATTTTGATGATTTTCTCTCTCTCAGCCCTATTTCTCCCAGAGCAGAAATATTAGCAGCTCATCAGTATTTCACAGCATTATTTTTGCAACAATAGGGTACTAAGTCTGAGGAAGCACCTATTGAACATAATATCTATATACTTCCAATATCTTGATTTTTTTTTTTTTTTACTTTTTCCTTTAAAAAGAGATAGGACAGAGATACCATACATACATAACATGTTTAAAGCATTTCAAGTATTGTGATATAAAAGAAAAAATATATATATTTATTTTTTAATTTTTTTAAGTCTTTACTGTTGAAAGTATTGCATATGTCCCCCTTTTTTAAGTGCTCTTTCCTTGTAAATTTACTTTAATTTGTATTTAGAAAGAACCTAGTTTAAGGAGTAAGAATCTAATTCTTTGGTGACTGGAACAAAACAGAAACACAATCTGTTGTTTCATTTTTTATACACACACACACACACACAATGAATACGTATACACATATATGCATTCATATATACAATAGAAAAACTTGAATCTGTATATATGTACACATATATGTCTATATTTTATTTTAGATAAGTTATACTTGTCTAATAAAATCTAATGATGCTTTGTTGTTAAACTGTCCCATTAAACATTTACACCTTTGATTCTTTTTTAAATTCCAGGCAAAGGCTTATAAAACAATATTGCATTGTTTAACATTTTTTCCACATTTTATATTAAAAGCTTGAAGACATAAAACAGTATTGTAGAGTTAATAGGAAGGCTGCTGCCCATTTAGTTTTCTAAAAAAGAATATCCACTATTAACTGAAAAGGCTCTTAAAATGTCTGCCTTTTAAAAAAATTACATATCTGTATGATGTCAAATTTTCTTCACATATCTCAACCAGAATAACCTATTAAAACATTAAATGCAGAAAAATATATAATTTAGTTGTTTTATTGAAATATACATTAAAACAATTGATTAAAATGTACACAAAAACTATGAAGCAACTCTAACTAAATTATTTTTTTATTGTGGAAAATGCATTTATTTTTATAAATATGTGCTTCATTTTCTATCAGTGGTCTCATCTCAAATAAATTATTAAATAAATATTTACACTTGGTTTATAATACAGGAAGTATTGACAGCTTAGAGCATCATTTTATTTCCTTGAGCAAAGTTCTTATTTTTTAAAACAGAGGCTGGAATAGATTTTCTTTTCTTAGAATGTAGTCTGAAATGTTCTGTAACAGATTTCCTTAGAGTGCTTATTAAAATATAGATACCAAGGCCTGCCCCAGACTCACCAAGTCCGAATCTATTAAAGAGAGGCATTTCATAGGAGGAACCTTGGGGATTTTTCACATCCATGAAAATTTGAGTGTTATCTATTAGACTAGAGGCCTGGTGCACAAATAAATTTGTGCATTTGGGGGGGTCCCTCAGCCCAGCCTGTGTCCTCTCACAGTCTGAGATCCCTCGGGGAATATCCACCTGCTAGTGTGCCTGGCCAGCCTGGGTGAGGGGCTGATGGCAGTTTGCAGGCTGGCCAAGCCCGCAACACCCGCCCCGCCCACCCTGAGGGCCACCCCCCTCCACAGCCTGCCACCCCCCCTGCCTGCCCCACCTGCCCCGCCACCTGTGCCACACCCACCTCCGTGGCTGCACTGCCGGCCTCTACCTTGGCTGAGTTAATTCAAATACAGCTGCTCTGATTGGCTAGTGGACATGGCTTGGCTGGTGGGCGTGGCTTAGGCATCCCAGAGAGATGGTTAATTTCAATATTACTCTTTTATTAGAGTAGATAACCTCTGTTAACTTTGCATTGCTCCCAGTTCCAGGTGGGTAAACACCAGAACCCCTGAAATCCCAGCTCTTGCAAGGGCAAGCTAGGTGCCTGCATTACCAGGACCGAGGGCCTTTTCTACAGCATTTATTTTTGGGGTTGGCAGATAACATAGAGACACTCAAGTTACATTAGAATTTCAGCTAAACAATCAAATTGTCTCTTAGTATAAATATGTTCCTTGCTATATTTAGGACACACATATATTACAATATATTCATTGTTTTCTGGAATATTGTATGGAATAAATCTGTCTTTTATTTTTGTTTGTTGTTTTGTTTTGCTGTAACAGTCAGGCCTACTTTTTTGGGGGGGCAGGAGCGGGGAAACCCCATCATTGTTTCTACATGGTAACATTCATAAACAGACTAAGTGAGACAATACAGTAGTTCTTAACTACAGGAATTATTAATTTCAAGGACTTAGGGTCAGAGGGAGAAGTGGCTGAGCCCAGAAACTCTCTTAAAATCCCAGATGAGCTTTAATCCAAGATCTCACAACCTTATAAGGCAAACCCCTCTGGCCATTTCCAAGAATTTTTCTCAGACAGAATCTCCCTGGAACCCATGTGACTCTGCTTCCAATTAGTATGTACCTCATTTCAGTGTAGTTCTACTCTTTTTAAAGTCATCAGCACATTGGAAGCAAACCCCTTACCAGAGTGACTGTGGGGAGGGACTGTGCAGTTTAATGTCTATTGAAACTTTTGCTCCCTTATGTCAAAATTCAGCTTGGCTTTTAGCTGCCCTGTGGTGGAAGAATGTAAACATTCTTGGGTCTCTTCCTCCTCATTGTGTCTGTCTCTCCAGAAGGTCTGAGTGCCCCCGGCTCAGGTTTCTGCCATTACTTGATTCTCACTTCGTTTCTATTCATTCTAAAACATCTCCCTCTCCCAAAAATACAGAGTTCCCTCTGAGCAATACTGGCTACTCGACTATATATTTTTAACCTTTTCTGGTTCTAGGACTTTCTTATAATACATGTTCTACATGTTGCAGATAAAAAGACTATTCCCTTTTTTTTTTTTTTTAAGAGGAAGGATTCTGTTTTTAAGGTAATTGTCAAGAATGAGATAATAAAATGTATTATTATCAACTTACTGGTTCACATTTTCTTTTCCTACTGATCTCAAGTGAGCAAACTATTAAAAAAATAGTCTTTTTTATTTATTTCTCTGTGGTTAGAAGGTGTTTCTTATTTTCTAACACATGGCATTTTCCTCAAATCACTTTCATGGTTGATTTCCACTTTAGCAATTGCCATGGCCAGGTTTTGACATATAAAGTGATGTTTAGCCTTGTTGAAGGTCCAAATGAGAAACACGATTTTGACTTCACAAGCTGAATTTCCACTGCATGCCAAAATAGGGACATTCTCTTGAATTCCAAGGGTGAGTTTTCCATTATTCCACTTAATCTGGCAGTTTAGGTTAGAACTTGAATTCAGAAAGTATCTTACCAGAAAATGTAATAAGTAACTTGAGTTGTAGATATGCATATGACAGGGGTCTTATTTACTTTTTTGGGGGGCAATCAAGTATCAGCCTCTCCCCAAAAACCCTGGTAATATTTGAGATTTTCAGATCTTCATCTCTCTCTCTTTTTTTAACCTGGTTATTTCAACTGATGCAAAAACAAAACCAAGATCTCAACCAGATTGTAGAAAAGAAATTAAATGAGTCACTTATATTTATCAGTATTGTACAAGAGAATTCTCTAATCAAGCTATACTATTTTCTCTAAAACAAAAGATTTGCTTAACAATTATTTATTGTTTAGAAATTCATGTCTGCTGTCATTACCAACAGTTATCCAATTACCATTTTAGACCCTAAAATAACAGTATTTTTACCAGGTCTATAGTTCTCTAGTCTTATTTTTTCTCAAAATGCAAACATAGGAATTTTGTAAAAGGACAACAACACATCCCTGGCATCACACAATAAAGCTCATTTACCTGGATTACTTTTTCTGTCTCTTTTACAAACAAATTGGTACATGTTTGTCATAGCGTACAATAAACTGTAGTGCCTGTTTTATTTTTAGAAACATTTATTTTATATGTTTTTTTAAGGATTAAATAAGAATATAAAAGTGAATGCATTTAGCATAATTCCTATCAAATAGATTCTTAAATTGATCTTTGAACCTGGTACTCTAAATAAACTTTTTCCCCCCCAATGTTGTAAAGTTTTTAATATCCAACTAACCAAGTTGATGCCTCAAATTCAAGCAAATATTACCATTGTATATTTTTCCTTTCATTATATTTGTTTCATTTTATTTTTACAAAAATGATGCAATGAGTGTTAATAATGTTTCCTTTGCATTATTTTTTAGGAGACTAAGATACCTATGTAAGAAGGTCTGAATATTGAGTTACCAAAAGATTATACCAAATCCCACTGCTAGTTTTTATTAGTTATTATCTAAGCTTCTAATTTATTTCCATATTTTTATAAAGTTTAAGTTATACTATCAGGGTTTCTTTTGCTAAAGAAATATGTCATTGGTGTTTCCTAGAACAGGTTGTCAAGGACTCTAGTAACAGGGACTCAGAGGTGCTTGCCAGCTATTTGGTGGTTGATGGATTCCTGAGTGAAGGCAATGGTTGCTAGGGATTTTGCCAGAAGTGACAGAGGAGTAAAAAAATGGAGAGATGGGAGAAAATAAAGAAGCAATTCTAAAATTAAATATGTCTCTCCTTAGAAACATTAACCCTTCATTTCTTGCTGTCCATTACTTTATTTCATTTTTTGGAACTTGGACCATTTAGGAAAGTGATTATATCGTTATATTTATTTTTGTCTAAATTTCTTTAGCCCTGACTAGTTAAAAGGTGCTTGATAGGAAGCACAGAAAGTGAAAAACCTGAATTGGATGCAGTTGGACAATCATTTTATTCTGAGAATGTTAATGATCATGTTGGCCTCTAAAAGATAGACAAACATTTTCTTTTTATTCCTTTGTCAGGAGGCTGTGACTACGGCCTCATTAGGAAGTAGGAAAAACACAGCATATTTAGGTATTACCTTCCTCCTAGTTTCTCACTTCTCTCTCTCTTTTTTTAATGACCATCAATCAAAACTCAGAAGATAAGGAAAAAATATACATGTAAAATTGATTTCAGATGACTATCAGAAAATGATTATTTTCTGTTATTCTATGTCAAGATAAAATGATAGAGATATTGAAGCATAAACGCTTTACACATAAATTTAAGGAAAAGGTAGCACTTTACTATTTTGAGCAGAAGGAATATGAAGAGTAAAGCCACCAAAAGAATATTGACATTTCAGGAAATACCATATTACCATCCCCACTATCCCCTAATAATTAATTACACATATACAATTCGGGCTCACAATCCATCTGTGTGTGTATTAATAAACTCATTCTGCATTTCTACATGGAAAAGGTGGGAGATACAAAGCAGATTTCTCCTTTCCTTTGACTTTTAACTAGGTATGACTGCGGAAGTACAGCCACTGGACTTTCCAATATCTTCTGGTCTATTGAGCAAAAGGGAATGTTAACTAAAATAAATTTCTTTCATATGGAAGGGGAATTGGTTACAAAATAGGGTGTAAAACTTTACTTAACAGCTATTTCTACTCATAGCATTTTCTCAGCACACTATAATCGAGTTATGGCGCAGTAATGGTTTGCTTAGGGGCAAGCAATTAAGCACCTGCAGTCACTCCACAGGATGTAGCTTTCACATGAATAGCTATTTTATAAATAAACAAATAGAAACTCATATATGTAATGCTAATAGCAAACACTGCTTGGATTTTAAGCTTTAAGAATAACAGTTCCACACTTTCTAGAAAACCATGTCTTTCCATATGTAATTGGATTCAACTTAGCCTTTTCCCAGATGAATAATTAATAATATCATTATTATCCTTACAGTTTTCAGTAGCAATTTAACAAGAATAGGGCAATATGAGTAATTTTGTTAAGTTAAATATAAGAAATATATGAGTGATGCATATGGAAAAATTAAGGTTATGATTGCTCTGCTGTAGTTGAGAGTTTATTTTTGATCATCCATTCTCTCTTCAGAGGTTATGTGGTATACCCTAGGAGAGCAGGACTAGTTCCTCACACCCTCTCCTATGTTCTCTAGAACCTAAGTTACTCCGTATTTTAATGTCTTTGTGGCATATGGAGCTCTTTGTAATTTGTTAACATTTGGCAACTGGTGCAGAAATTCAGTTTTGCCATGAACCATCTGCATTACCCTACATAAGCTGCACTACTTACCTAAATCTGAATTTCTTCATGTGAATAATAGGGGTAGAAATGATAATCACCTCCTTGGTGGGTATAAAGTCTCTCCATTTAGACAGTGGGGCCATAGGTCTCCCAAGAGGACATCTTCTCTAAGATTCAGCCATCACTTAAAGATTCTCACCAGTGCCCTAACCAGTTTGGCTCAGTGGATAGAGTGTCGGCCTGCAGACTGAAGGGTTCCAGGTTCAATTCTGGTCAAGGGCATGTACCTTGGTTGCAAGCACATCCCCAGTAGTGGGTGTGCAGGAGGCAGCTGCTTGATGTTTCTCTCTCATTGATATTTCTGGCTATCTATCCCTCTCCTTTCCTCTCTGTGAGAAAAAAATTATATATATATATATATATATATATATATATATATATATATATACACTAGAGGCCCAGTGCACAAAAATTTATGCACATGGGGGGATCCCTCAGCCCGGCCTGTGCCCTCTCGCAGTCTGGGACCCCTCAGGGGATGTCTATCTGCTGGCTTAGGCCCGCTCCCCAGGGATCAGGCCTAAGCTGGCAGCCATATATCCCTCTGACAGGCCAGGAGCCCTCAGGGTATGTCCACTTGCTAGCAGGGAGCAGGCCTAAGCTGCAGTTGGACATCCTTAGTGCTGCTGGGGAGGCAGGAGAGGCTCCCGCCACCACCACTGTGCTGGCAGCCATCAGTCTGGCTTGTAGCTGAGCAGAGCTCCCTCTGTGGGAGTGCACTGACCACCAAGGGGCAGCTCCTGCATTAAGCGTCTGCCCCTTGGTGGTCAGTATGTGTCATAGTGACCAGTCATTCCCAGTAGTTCTGCTGTTAGGGTCAATTTGAATATTACCCTTTTATTATATAGGAGATATATATAAATTCTCACCAGTTACAGTATATGCCTTCACATCTAACTCAGAAGGCTGTTTCTTTACTATCTTTGTCCTAGACCCCAATATCAGCTGCAGAGTTGGACAACCAGGCTAGAACCTACAAATAGTTTCACCAAACCATTAACAAAGGAAATTAGTTTGTAAGGTTTACTGGATAGAGTCTTTTAAGCCTTAAGAAGAGCCAAATGTCCAATGAAAGGATACTGTATAATGTAAGCCATTGAAAGAATGTGGGCAGTGATTTCATTAATCTAGAAAAGGTGACATACAGTTCAGCGTATTTGGACAGTTCAGAGTTATCAGATTTCACACATATAGTGCACTAAGATAAGACTGAACCTTTAGCAGGTACAATTGTAAAGCAGTAGTAGCCTAGGTTTCAGCAGCAGGTGTATCTGAACTTGAGCATAAGATTCACCATTAACTTCAAGACTTCAAGGAACATTGTTTAGCCACTCAAAGATCATGGTCCCATTGGGAAAGAATAATAATTATAGTACCTACTTCAGAGTCTCAAAAGAAGTCCTGGATTATCTGATGCAGAATTAAGGTCTGCATCAATGTAATCTAATAAATGAGTAATATTGAAGTTGACTGTTTCTATGGGATGCCTAAGACACGCCCACCAGCCAATCAGAGTGGCTGTGTGCTAATTAACCCAGACAAGATGGAGGCCAGCAGTCACTGAGCTAGAGTAAACAGAGGCTTCCATTGCACCAGGAATAAACTGTCTTCCTAGGCCAGCTGGGCACGTCTACTAAAGCAACATTCTTTCAATTATAGAAGTCTCGGAACAGAAGCAGACAGGAGGCTTCATTACCTGCCTTGGCCTTGGCTTATAGGAATAGTATATCAATTATATAAGATAAACCCCAGAACCTGCTTCCAGCCAGCCTTGCTGGGATGTTGGGTCAATGGAAGTTGTGGGCAACCTGAAATCCTGAAAACGCCCCTCAGCCCATCACCCAGGCTGGCCACACCCCAGTGGGGTGAGGGTCTCCACTGAGGGGCTTGGTCAGCCTGCAAATAGTCATCAGCCCCTCACTCAGGCTGCCCAGGTACCCCAGTAGGGACCCAAAACCTGAAGGGACTATGGGCAGCCTGAAAATTCTCCTCAGTTCCTCACCCAGACTTCCCAGGCACCCCAGTAGGGACCCAAAACTTGAAGGGGATGTGGGCCGACTGAAAATGGCCCTCAGCCTGTCACCCAGGCTGGCCACACCCCAATGGGCTTAGGGTCCACACTGGGGGGCTTGGCCACTTGCAAACAGCAATCAGCCCCTCACCCAGACTGGTCAAGCATGCCAGCAGATGGACATCCCCAGAGGAGTCCCAGACTGTGAGAGGGCACAGGCTGGGCTGAGGGACCTCCCGAGTGCACAAATTTTTTGTGCACTGGGCCCCTAGTATTAGGAATAATACTGAAACAGATAGGATATGAAGTTAAGAACATAGGAAGTGACAGCTACAATTGAAGGTCTAGAAAGACACACATTGGTTTCTAATCATAAAATTATAGTAACTCAGAAAAGAATCAAATTAGAACATTTTCTCATAAAGGTTTTAGATGCTCTTCAGTCCCTCCTCAACTTTCCCCAAAGGTATTTATCAAAATCTGCCCAGAAAACCTTCTTTGAAATTCTTAAAGAATTTCTCTCATTTATTGTGTTCACCTGAAACCAGATTTTTGAAGGAATAACATAAGAACTCTGTATCATGAACTATAACACATTTTCACATTAGAATATGGTTTGTGTTTGGTTATTGCTTCTACCTGGTTTAATAGACTCATTTCACATGATATGTTTGTTATACAGTGTAAAATTTGCTTTGATTTTAGATAAATTTGTGTGTGTTTTTATGGTGATTTCTATACTGAATACCAGGTCTTTCTTTACTCCGGTTTCTGTGAAAATGTAAAATTATTTCTAAAGGAAATCTCAGGCAAAAGCAGGCAAGAGATCTCATTTATTTCAGAAGCTCTAGTTTCAGTTTTGATAGTCCAAATTATCCACTGAAACATTTTCATGAATCATAGTCTTATCACTTAACTTTTCTTTGATTGCACTTATAATACTGAGTAAAATGAACTATTTTATTTAGAAAACATACAAACCAATGACCTTAACAAGATGTTGAGGTTTACCTCCTACATGTGGATTTGTTGGTATGCTTTCTCACCTATGGGCTCTAAAGAGTTTGCTTTTGCCTTAGGAAAAATTCAGAGCACATCTCTTTCCCACAAATAACTATTACAATTTATGTGAATGTGTCTTTGTTTCTTCTCAAAGGAATCCAACAAAAGTAACAGAGATTAATGAGATAAGTTGAAGCTCATGTTGTATCACATGCATTAAAAAACTTCCCAAGTTTAATGTCAAATTAGGAATTGACATTAAATCTCGAAAAGTTGGTTGTAAAGACTAGAATAGCAACTAAAATTTACAGCAGAATAAAATATTAGGGTCCTAATAAATGTCCAAGGAGAACATAGATTCTAAGAGAGTAGACTCATTCCAAGGTTATCTCAGATTTCATAAAAACATTTCTATCAAACTCCTACATAAAAAGTGGAGAAAGAGAAAGATATTTTAACAATTCAGAGAAGAAATTCCATTCCCCTTACATGATGGTAAAATCACCTAGAATATTTTGTAAAGTGTAATATTCTAATTATGAGATTCTAAGAGTCATTGCACTAGAAGTGAAATTGTGAAATGGGTAAAAATGACAAATAGCATGCTGGATCCTAAACAGAAACCAAAGAAGCAAAACCAGACCTAGCATTTTCCTGCTAGTTCATTTTCCGCCGACTCTCATGACATTGACTAAATGCCACCTACTAGAACCATGCCTACTTTGCCTACAGGATATAAGTTAGGAAATTGTTAGATAGTGACATTGCAAGACATATGCAGAAAGAACATCCTATATAATAAAAGGCTAATATGCAAATTGACCAAACAGCAGAATGACTAGTCACACACTGACCACCAAGGGGCAGAAAGCTCAATGCAGGAGCTGCTCCCTAATGGTCAATGTGCTCTCACGGGGGGAGTGCCACTGAACCAGAGGCTGGGTTCAAGGCTGATGAGCACAGTGGCAGTTGTGGGAGCCTCTCCCATCTCTGAAGCAGCAGTAAGGATATCTTACTGCTGGTTTAAGCCTGCTCCCCTTGGGAAGTGGGCCTAAGCCAGCAGTTGGACATCCCCTGAGGACTTCTGGACTATGAGAGGGCATAGGCCGGGCTGAGGGACCCCCCCACCCCCAAATGCACAAAGTTCATGCACTGTATCTCTAGTATGTTTGATAATATTACATGGAGAGCTAATATCTCAATAATACCAATAATTTCAATGAAATATAATAAGAAAACTTTATTCAGATCATCATAACAATTCAGAAAGTTGTTACAAGACCACTGAGACACCCTAAATTCTGAAGCAATTTATTCTCTCCTGTGATCAAAGCTAGGATGAATCATAGATATCACAACACAGATTGAAAATGTGTTCCATGCCCATAATAAAATACCTGCCTCTGGCATTTTTCAGGACATCATAGAAGAAAGCTTACTGTGCCCCTGCCTTCTTCAGATCTGTCTAAATAGAAATTCTAGAGCCTTCATAATGTGCCTTTTACAAGAAAGCTGCCCAGAAGGTAATAGGACCCCAAGAGAGCACTGCTTTGTGGAAATGGTCTGAGAAGAAAGATCAGCAGGCATTGTCCTGAGCAGCCTGAGTAATTGGCTTCAACTTTAATTTAACATCATAAGGTCAATTAAGTCTCTATATTTTTCCCATGCTAGATCACTTTTATGTGGGGATGCTTTTCTCACACAGGTGAGCACAAGATTCCCTTAGAACACCCCTCTGTGAGTACATACTCCTGATGCCACACAGAGTTTGACACCATGGTCCAGGTTATGGCTGCTACCCCCTGAATCCACATGGACAATCTCCTCACCCTGCCTCTGTTCTTACTACCCATTATCAGGTTGCCCTTCCATGTGGCCATCTTCTTCACCATGGATGGGATTCAACACCATCTGCTGGACTGCCACCATCTCCAAGTGGAAATTCTCACCCAGGTTGGACATTATGTCCAGCTTTGGGCCATTATTGTGCCACTGTCTCTTTTAAGTCTCCCAGGATTAGTCAGACCTAAGGGTTTCAATGAAAATTGTTAAAGAAAATAAATGATAAAAAAGAATAAAAGAGAAATTCCAAATAATTGTTTGTAATCATCTTAATTGGTTCTTGGGAAACTAAAGTCTTATTGAAATAAATATAACTATAGTCTACATTTTTTAAAAAGTTGCTTCTGATTTCTATAGAGAAGTAAGTAAATAATATATAGTTAGAACATCTAGGTTTCCTTAGAAATTTGGAGAAAGCAGTTTAAAAAGTAAGTTAATTCCTGTCAACCTGTTTCATAAATACTTTTATTGTTCTTAGGGTACTGCAATTTGTGATCTAGATCATGCATTTGGTAGGAAGCATTGTAAGTCTTAAGAAAAAGTGATTTTTGGAGTTTAATAGACCCTACTAGTTCTTTGGTCTTTCAGAGTGACAGGCCCCCCTTTCTGGGATTTAGTTTCAATATTTGTAAAGGGAAAGTGTTAGACTTGGTGATTTCAAAGACCTTTTCTGTCGTTAACATTCTTTTATTTGAGGATCAAGTAAAAAGCAATTTATTTTTCTCCTTGACATTTTTTTTGCACATAGATACATTGTTCAGTAACAATGAATTTCTTGTCTTACTAACAGAAAGATCCATTAAATAAAACACTGTGACCCAGAGAACAGGCTACCCTGCATTGCCATGAGGAAGCTTTTAAGGACTAAAGTTCTACATGTATTATTCACTTTAACTTCCCATCTTTCATGGAACCAGACATGCCCTCTGGATTCCAACTTCCCCGTCAACCATGAGAACACTCTTATGTGGTTAGATTTAATGTTTTAAGGTAAGAAAATAAGGAAAAGTAATTTTTTTTCTTCTAATCCTGGGATTGTCTTAAAGTTTGGTTTTCTGACCTGATACCAGGTTCACCCAAATTGCGGGTCACATCCTTCACAACGAGAAGAGGCAGGATTCTTTATCATTATATATGCAAGTCAGAAAGGAAGGTGATTCAAAGTGTTTTGAGGAAAACCTTGTGGCACACATTTTGGTAGCAGGGATTTTGGAAATGTGTGAGACTAAATGAGATGTAATGGGTCAGACTTTCAAAATAATATCGGTATTTATTAGAACAAAGCAACATTTCACATTATAAGGAAAAAACAATGTTTTTCGTTCTTCTCTTCTGCTTCAATTCCTCTACTGCCAAGAAGAAAGCAAACCCTGCCCGGCTGGCATGCTCATTGATTGAGTTTTGACCTAGAATTCAGGAGGTCACAGTAAGTAAGATTCCTGGTTGTTCTGGGTTGTGGGCTCCATTCCCAGTGGGTATAGGAGGCTGGAAGGAGGCAACCAATCAACAGTTCTCTCTCATCACTGATGTTTCTATTTCTCTTTCCCTCCCCCTTCCTCTCTGATATCTATAGAAATATAGTAAACAAACAAACAAAAAAAATGCAAAATTTTTGATATATTTAATGGAACAAAATGCAGCAGGAACCTGATCTCTGGAGACTCCCAAGGCCAGACTAGATAATTTACTATCGTGGATGCTTTAGATCATTGAAGTATATTTTATCCAGTGATTATTTCAATGACCCAGAATATCCTTGCTGACTTCTAAGTGAATGCATTTGATTTATTTGTGCGTGTGAATCTATTTTAAACAAATAGAAATCTTATAGATTATAGCTTAAAACATTCATATAAAATACATTTATATTCTTTATCTTTAAAGTGAGTAAAATACTGTGAGTGCATTTATATAAATGGAGACTTAGAGAGCACCACATCTTCTATGTAACAAGCAAGTAGAAGAGTTACACTTTAGGGTTACTATAGGTTACATACCACACCCTTAAATTTTTAGGTTTTCTATTTCCTGTTTGCTGATTTCAGATACAGTAATTCTTGGTGATTTCAGAAAAAGAATTGCTTTAAAAATGTTGCTTTCTTCTTTGTGCTATTTTATATTGTCCAACTTTAAGGATTTGCCTTATTTATTCATTTTTCATATTATATGTCAGGTATTTTCCAAGTCACTTTAAAATCTGACATTAAGGATCATCTCAAAGCAATAACTCTCTCCTTAATTCCATTTCCTAATTCAATCCTAAAGTTGGGAGTTATAATTACTATCTCAATTTTTCAATTTTATTTCATGCTGAACTTACCCATTCCATCATTCCTGGTGGGAATACTTTCTTGATTTCACTGTCCCAGGAAAAGCTCTTCTCTTACTAGCAAGATCTGACTTCATGAAAGCAGCTTTTGAGCATTCATCTCTTCATACCGTTTCTTTCCGAGTGAGTGGGTAGAGAGAATGATTTTCTCCATTTCCATCTTGTCCTGATGCATCATTTCAGGGAACATTTCCACTGTCTTCACTCACACACCTTTGCACTTACATCGTGTGGGTTGCCATGCTTCCCAGTCAGGTGAATTGAATCATTGTGCACTCTACAACTATCTCACCTCGCAGGATATATATTTTGATAGGCACTGCCAACATGGATTAAAGTCCAGGAGTGCAAGGTGGCAGGGATTTGGAAATGTTTTATCTGATGGCTTTGATACAATTCCTAGAATACTTCCATGTGCAGAGAGGTGCTTGATAAATGCTTGGGGATATTCCTGGCTCAATAATGTAAGTTTAGATAGCCAGAGTCATAGAATGATAGAGCTGGGTGTATATTTAGAAATCCAGATCCCAGCCTTTTCAATTTTCTGAAGAGAAACTTAGGACCACAAATGCTAAATTGTGTGTGTTTTTTAAACTTTTGGAAACCACCTGCTGGCAGAGGCAGGACTGGGGCAGAGATATTTTCACTTTCCTCCAAAACCCTCTTTCCCCCTCACCAAACTACACTGCCTCTTCGTTTTCTACAATCTTAGTTATTTCTAAATATATCCAGTGGAGGAGAAAATGAGACAATTTGTCACTTGCTTTCACTAGATTTATAACATAAACATGCAGATGCTGTGGTAGAAACTGTAAAGTGACTAAAACTTCCAGGGGACCCAACTCTGGAAATGTGCAATGAATACATTACCATTAACAAATATTTATGTCATTAAACACCTGGATTTGTTTTCCAAACTGAACTAGTCAGCAGCGTTAGCTTCAAGCAGCCAGTGGTTCTGTGCATTTCTCACTGTCCAGCTTCTCAGAGGCCAGTCATGAGCCAGCGTAGAAGTGACAGACAGGGTGGCAATGATCATGGTGCATTGGGCAGTGGTAAAAGTAGGACCTATCTGATTTACTTCCTGCCTTGGTTCTCTGTTGCCTCTACCTTCTACTCTTTTTATAAAAAAACTAGGGGCCCGGTGCACAAAAATTTGTGCACTCGGGGTGGAGGGAGTCCCTCAGCCCAGCCTGTGCCCTCTCACAGTCTGGGACCCCTCAGTGGATGTCCTATGATGCCCCAGTCTGCCAGGCGCCTTTTGTGTGTGTGTGTGTATGTGTGTGTGTCACCACTGGGGACCTGCCCCCAGCTACATCTGAGGCTCGGAGCAGTCCTCCTGTGTGTGTATACCTGCTGGGGGCCTGCCCCAAGGCACACCATCAAGGCTTGGAGCAGGCACCCCCTCTATGTTGATCTCTCATACTCTTGCCCTCCCCTGCATGTTGTTCTCTTTTTTGAGCTGTGACCAGGGCTGGGTGCTGCCTGCCTCCCAAGCTTGCCTACTGCCCATCTTCCTCCAGCCACCAGAAAGCAGGGGAAACCCTGCCTTGTGGTCAGGCCAGCCTTTTCCTGCTCCCTGATCCCCGGAAAAGACCTGGGAAGCTGCTAAGCAGGCTGCCAACTCTTTCCCACTCACCCGTCCCCTGCTGCCTTTATTTCCCACTTCCCGGTGCCACCAAGGGGTCTAGGGAGCTGCCAAGCAGGATCCCGGCCCCTGCAGCCTTGCTTTCCCGCTGCCCGGTGCCCTGCAAAGGGCCTGGGCAGCCACCAAGCAGGCCGAGACCCCCCCACCCCCCTGCTGCCTCTTTCCCGCTCCCCGTCCCACCACCTTGCTTTCCCACTTCCTGGTGCCCTGCAGGGGCCTGGGAAGCCCACCAAGCAGGCCATTGACCCCGTGCTGCCTCTTTCCCACTCCCCGATGCCCCTTCAAGGGCCTGGACAGCTGCCAAGCAGGCCACTGACCCCCTGCC
>PVJC01013234.1:0-38313 GCA_004026665.1 Murina feae
GCAAGTACTTTTTGAGTGTCTATTACCACCCTTCTACACACTAAAGACTAAGTGCTGAAATATTTTTGTTGGTAATGTGGCAAAATAACTGTATGCTTCATGTGGAAGCCGGGAATTCAGACTTGTTAAAGATGATGTTTTGTATAAAAGATTCATAGAAGGTAAGGTTGGCTAAGTATGCTGAGGATGGATTCTGAATGGCTTCAAAAAATATTGATCCTCATCCTAAAAGCAATAATGAAAAGTTTTCTAAACAGGCAAGTCATGCGAGCCAAGTATTAACTTAGAAGTGTTCATCTGGTGAGAAGGTCCAGGATGCGCTCATGATGTTACTCTGAAACCAGACCAAGCAGTAAGAGGTTCTTTCAATAATGTGTGTATAAAGGATAGTTAATGGTATCAGGTAAATTTGAATACCTATTATATGCTTATGCTGTACCAGAGATGGCTAGAAACTTTATATACAAAATTTCACATTAATTCTTGCAAAAAGCTAATAATTATCTTGATGTGATTAGTAGAGAACTTGAAACTCAGAGAGATTAAATAAAATCTAAAGTTATGGGAGTAGAGGCAGAAAGGTAAGACTTATTATTATTGATGTTTCAAAGACATGTATGTAGGGATTGGTGTTCGAGTATGAAAGTACAAGTCTAGCTAAAAATATTTGCAAGTTTTTAATTCTTTGATACTAGAAAATGGGGTGTTGTCATTTACGGGTAAAAGCCAGAGTACAATGGAGCCTCTTCTCTCTTTATTTACTGTACATCATAGAGTAATTTTCCAATAACTACTACTTTAGTAACATTCCTTCTATTCTTAAGAAATTTAATTTTACCATATTTGTTTCCAAATGATAATTGTCTATAAATACCTCATGCAACTTCCTCAAACAATAATCTGCCACTATCAAGAGTAAAAGAATCATTGTATTTTTATTTTCTAGTTGAATATTCATAGATTGTTAGGTTAGTAAATTTAAGTAACAAAATTTGAGTATATATAATTTAGTACAGGGAACAAAAAGAATTATAAGCATTGCACAGAGTTTGTAAGATTATTATTTCTGTTTCTATTGTTGTTTTACAAAAGTGATTGCAAGTTTAGAGACTAAATTGTAGGTTATTATTGCTCTTTATATTTTTTTAAACTTTTTTTTTAATACATTTCAGTTTGTAGCATAAACCTGGGCACCTAGTAAATGTTTAATAAATACTCATGACTGTTGCTTTTGGAGACTACTTTCTTCAGTTTATAAATGTGATATTCCTTCTTCCTCAAGAAGGGTTAGTTACAACTCTCACCTTGCAAATGGAAAATGTCAAAATAGTCATCGTATAGTTGAAAACAGAAACACACTGTAGAATCTCAATTGTGTAGTTAAAAAGGGAAGATAAACATCATAGTATTTTACTCCTATCCACTCTGTAGCCCAGGCTTCGGTCTTAAGCGCAGGGTCAAGGAGGAAAATAAATGATTCTAGTTGTTCCATGCTTTGTCCAAATGAGGCTAAATTCCCCTTTAGCATGTACAGAGTTTTATATGTGCCTATATGTTTCCTTATCTGTGACCACAGTTTGCCCTTTAATAGCCCCAGGAGATGAGTAGGCAGGAATTACTATCCCCATGGTGCACAGATAAGTTCCAAGTTCAAGGCCTTGGCCTAAAATCACACACCGGGGTATTGGCAAATCCAGGCTCTGGATAAACTGCTCATCCATCTCCTTTCTCCTGAAGCAGGCAGTCTCCGAGGCTGCAGTAACGTTTTTCTCAATTAAAGTTATTTACATTAATTGCAGCTGTTTTCCAAGTCCATGGACAGGTAGTGAGTAGCTGCTTTTAACCTTAAAGAGGAATGAGGACAACGACAAAGAATTGACAATGGGAAGCATCTTTCAGGCAATTTATAACAGAGGCCAGGTCTGCATGTACCGTGGCCAATAGAAGAAGGGGTTAGGCCCTAACCGGTTCAGTTCAGTGTATAGAGCGTCAGCCTGTAGACTGAAGGGTCCCAAGTTTGGTTCTGGTCAAGGCCATGTACCTTGGTTGTGATCACACCCCCAGTAGCAAGTGTGCAGGAGGCAGCTGATCGATATTTCTCTCTCATCGATGTTTCTCTCTATTCCTGTTCTTCTCCCTTCCTCTCTGTAAAAAACCAAACCAATAAAATATATTTTAAAAAAAGAAGAAGAAGGGGTTGGGTAATTATCTATGATATTAGCCCCTGTAGATAGGCACTCTCCTGAAACCCCTCAACTCATGTTTTCCAGAGAAGCATTTCCCTCCTTCGCTTAGTCTGACTAATTATATGGTTAGTCCTGTGAGGGCAGGGACAGAGTCTTCTATGTCCCAGATAATTGGACTGATTGGCTCAAGTGATGCTAATGAGCACAAGGGTGTCATTTAGGGTCTCAGAGAGAGAAAACCACATCTGCTAAACTGGACACTGCTCAGGGTACCTGTTCATAAACAGGGCAGATGGGTGAGTGTGGATGTCCCTTACCAGCTTTCTCTGATCCCTAATGGACCAAATGCAATCTGTTCTTCAAGGTACAGTTAGTTCCACCTTCCCCATGAAGTTTCCCCAAATACACAAGTGGATTTCCCACTTTAATCAAACTCCTTGACACCTTTTTAGTCCCAAGTCATAGCCTACCCAAGAGACCACTGAGGAATCCAGAACTCCCCACACTGGCACTGATGCCGGCGAATAAACGGGGAGAGGGTGACATCACCTGCTGGCTTTGGTCTGAGAACTGAGCACAGAAGCACTGAGTACGCACCACCAAGGAGGACTCTGGAGGCAGGGAACATCCTGCCAGGAGGTGAGAGCTCCCAACAGGTCTCTGGAAACAGAAGACTCACTGGAAAGCATCCCTGTAACTGGTTCGATGAATTCGAAAGGTCTGTTCACACGTTTTGAACATTGTCACAAAAAGGAAACATGGGATTAAGCCATTCAATACAGTGCCTGCCTTGCTTCAGGGGACCTAGGGGAGTGTTTCTTTCCCCACTTCAACCCCCTTCTTATCCCACTCTCACCCACAATGAATATGAGCATCAGGCACAGGATTGAAGTCAAATGAAATATGACAATAGGAATGATGCTGCTAAACATGTTGGGACTTATCCATCCAAACACATACTGTCCCCAGTAAAGCAGTTTTTTTGGAAAGCTCTGCACATTACTGCCTTCAATGATTGCTTCTCTCCCAGATTGGCTCATTCTCTATGGAGAGATAGCTGATGATCACTTTATTTTGAGTTTGCCCACTCCTATGCTTGCCACTAACCAATAGACCAGGCATACATTTTTTTTTCCTAGAAACAAGCATTCTAGTTGGGATTATAAAGGTATGACAAAGAAATATTAGTGAGTAGCCCAAAACTGTACATAACCAAGTCACTGAACGTATTTATGTCCTTCACTCCCTGTGCAGAACAGGTCTCCCCCCTACAGAGCTTCCATCACACTGGGAATTCCAGGAGGGCAAGTCCTAACCTTGCAGAAGTGAGCAAGCCCGACTCTCCCACCCGGCCAGATAGTGAGCTCTGGTTAAGCACTACACAGGCATTATTTTTCTTTCTTTGCCTCAAGATCTAGCATAGCATCTTAATTAATAAATCCAAAAATTAATTAATTAACTATTAAAAAACTGTTCCCATTTGCAATGCTAAAGGAATTGAGAGAAGGTGCTGAACAATATGGATCTAAGAAGCCAGACAACGCCTCATGGTCCACAAGGGGACCTGCCACAACAGGTGAGTAAAAGATATGTGGAGGAGGGAGGAGGGCATCACAGAAGACCATACAACCAAAGATGTTGATACATCTATGAGGCATTAACAAAGAGGTTGAGGCCTATTTCACCATCACTATCCTAATGAATCCTAGGCAATGTCTATGAATATCATTAAACCAACAAATTGTCTCCATTTGGAAAAAGACTTACAAAGAAAGCATTACATCTTGGAAAGGTCTGCTGAAAATGATACCGAGTTAACATGGTTTGGAAACCAGTTTTGGTTTGTATGCCTTGACTTCCTCGCCTTTAAAATACAAATAATGGTTGTTGTCCTGTCCCTCCTGGGATGAAGATGAAAGTCAGGTGAGAAGATACATGTGAAAAGCACCGGGGTAGATGTTAGTCACTGATATCGAACTGGGCTGCTACATTGGAAGAGAACGCAACTATCTGAAGGTGAGTGTGACATTCATGTGAGTCATTTATGTTGAACCCTCTTTTACTGAGGGCCAAAGCTTCTATATATGAAATCACCAGGCAGGTACAATTAGGCTTGGCAAAAGATGGCTCTCTTCTCCTTTCTTTCTCTTTCGCCTTCCAGGGTTTTGGATCTAAGAAATGGTTTTGGATCTAAGGAATGGTCAAATGGTCAGAAGACTCAACTTGAAAATACTGTATCTACTTGGAGCTACTCTGAATCTCTTTTATGTTGAGAGACACACTTTGCTCTTCGCTGTTTCTCCACATTTCGGCAAAAAGAGGGGTTGTTGAATACAATTTGATGAATAAATGAAGTTGCAAACCCACAGAGACTTGGAATTTGTTCATTAATAATTTAGCAATTTATACCAAGAACGTATACAGGTCCTTTAGGAAATAGCTCCTCTTTCTTGTGATTTAGATACACTAGTTAATTAGTTTCTCTGCCTGGCTGATTGTCAGTCGAGACGCCTACATTGCATATAACCAGCATGTTCATAAACAGGGCAAAGTTATTCATTGAATCTGCTTCAGTTCGTGGGCATGTGGGAGAACCAGCCTGTGTGTACATAGTTGCTTTGGTTTGTTTGTGAGATTACCACCTCGGAGAAAGCCAGGTTGTATCTGTCTACACAACATCCACAAGACTGGACTGTTCAAGATATCTAGCCAAACAGCTCATTGATTCAGTGGCATGTATCCATTGCTTGACTGAATTTCTGGATATATAATGGAAGTGAATGGTTAATGAACTTTGGTAGGTTGATCCAATAATGCTAGGGAGGCAGATTCTTTATTATTTTTTCATAAAAAATATATTTCTTTCTTGAAAAGAGCAATGATTAGTTTTAATAACCTTTATGAAGCCAAGGGTAATATAAAAAATATTGGTTTGGGAGCTAAGAGATCTGTACTCTAATCTAGTCCTACCTCTCTAATTACCTATTTAACCTTAGAAAATCTTTTTCAATCCCATATTCCTCCTCCTCTGTCCATCACCACATTCCTTCCACCTATCACTTCCAGCCTCAATTTTATCATTTAAATGAAACATTTGAACCAGATATCAAATTTAGATTTTATGAACTTCTAATGCAAACCCATACTAGCCTCCTTATTATAGAACTAGTTGCCCGGTGCACAGATTTGTGCACAATGAAAGGAAATTAATTAGAAGAAATATTTTAATATCGCTATTTGCCCTTTCTCTATAATAGAAGTGTCAACCAAATTCACAATCAATAATGACAAATCAAAACACATACATGCGATTGGCACCAGTGAGAGCTTTATATGTATCATGCATGCGTGAGTCAATGTTTATTTTTAAATTGCCAGTGAGCATCATATGTACCAGCCAGTCGGTCAGTGATGGACAGTCTGTCACTTAGCCTTTTATATATATACTAGAGGCCCGGTGCATAAAAATTTGTGCACTCGGGGTGGGGGGAGGTCCCTCTGCCTGGCCTGCACCCTCTCACAGTCTGGGACCCCTCAAGAGATGTCCACCTGCTGGCTTAGGCCCACTCCCTGAGCAATCGGACCTAAGATGGCAGTGAGACATCCCTCTGCCAGCCCGGGAGCCCTCGGGGGATATCCACTTGACAGCAGAGAGCAGACCTAAGCTGTAGTCGGACATCCTTAGTGCTGCTAAGGAGGCAGGAGAGGCTCCCACAACCACTGCTGTACTGGCAGCCGTGAGTCTGGCAAGTGGCTGAGCAGAACTCCCCCTGTGGGAGTGCACTGACCACCAGGGGCAACTCCTGCATTGAGCGTCTGCCCCCTGGTGGTCTGTGTGTGTCATAGTGACCAGTCATTTCCAATCATTCTGCTGTTAGGGTCAATTTGCATATTATCCTTTTATTGTATAAGATTATATAGGATAGAGGCCTGGTGCATGGGTGGGGGCCGGCTGGTTTGCCCTGAAGGGTGTCCTGGATCATGGTGGGGTTCCTGTTGGGGTGCCTGGCCAGCCTGGGTGAGGGGCTGATGGCTGTTTGCAGACTGGCCACAGCCCCTTCAAGGTGGGTGCCCCCCCCCCCAGCCTGGGTGAGGGGCTGATGGCTGTTTGCAGGCTGGCCACAGCTCCCATTGACCCAAAGTCCCAGCAAGCCTGGCTGGAAGCAGGTTTCTGGGGTTTATTTATCTTTGATAATCGAAACTTTGTTGCCTTGAGCAAAGGCCACAGCCTGCCTAGGCAGGCAGTTTCCTCCATTGCTGGTGCAAGGAAGCCTCCTGTTTGCTCTAGCTCCGTGGCTGCCAGCCGCCATCTTCGCTGGGTTAACTTGCATATAGTCACTCTGATTGGCTGGTGGGCATGGCTTGGCTGGTGGGTGTGGCTTATGTGTAACGGAGTGAGGGTTAATTTGCATATCACTCTTTTATTAGATACAGATTATTGCTTATATTGGCTTTAAGTATCTAAGAACTTGTTTCTCATCTCTATTTTAGATGGACTCAATCTATTATGAGATAGATTCTATCTTAGAGGCATGAAGAGTGCAGACCAGGCTTCCCTATGGAGTTGACATGGAAGCTACATATTAGACTATGGGTAAGTGTTAGATTGGTGAAAAAAACTAGAGAGTAAATGAGTGGGGGATTTCCAGACCAGAGCATGAGCAAAAGCATGGATACAGCTCAATTTATCTTGAGTGTGAACTGGGAGAGGTGGCGAGAGTTAGCCCTGGATAAGTAGACAGTGCCTATGGTGTGATGGTTCATACTTATTCAATGAATGATAAGTTCTGCTATTTCTCATGACTTGTTTTGGGTGATGGCAAAAACCCGCACAATGAAGCCTACTTCCACAAGCATAGAAATCCCAGATGACTCCAGGACGTGAAACTGCTGCCAATGTGCAATGTGGCTGGAAGGGAAACGAGGTTTGTGTTAAAGCAGGAATGCAGGTTAGGCAGCTGTCACAGCAATCTAGGTGGGAAATGAGGAGGACCTAACCGAAAGGCAGTGAGGTGGGTATGCAAAAGAAATTATTTTACTTGGCGAGGCCATTACCTGAGCAATCACAGGCAAGAGCTTTGAAGAGCAGCTCAGTTCACTCATGCTAATTTAGGACTGTGGTAAGTAGGGGTATATTTTACTTTATTTATTTTTTAAACTAGCAGTTACAAAAACATGTCAAAGCTGCACACCAATTAATGAGCCCCTGCAGGCCAGGCTGAGGTTTTATTAGAGGTTGTAGGAGATCTGTTGGCATGGCAGCCAACGGGAGGCTTCTAAGCTCACAGTGGATCCCTCAGTGGCCTAAGTCCATGGCAAAACTGTTTTCCTTACTCCACAATCAGCTAGCTCACAGTTGTGTTGTCTGAGAACTCTTAGGTCTGAGGTTGTTACCCTGGCTTTTACCAGTCATCCAAGCATATTCTCAGGGGAGAATGTATGATGTACACAACACAGTACAAGGGAAAGAGCAGTATGAAAGGAGGCAACTTTTGAAACCCTGCCTGCACACTCACCAGCTCTGTGCCATGCCCATAAGACAAGAGCTAAGCTGGTTCTCAAATGCTGTCAGGGTCATTAGTGGTGTCTCCCCTAAGCCTACTCTCTCCATCCACTGAAAACTTTCTCTACACACCCAACCGCCCCACCCCCACCCCCACTGTTGATGGGAACTTTTGACTAAATTCAGATACCTCCCCAAGCCCTTTTGAACGCTTACCAAGGTTATGGTTCCCACTTCAAAACCTCCCAAATTAATATGGTTTGTGGATTTCATTGTCCTTTCCCTTCTAGTTGCCTGGGTTTATGACTTGTGTGTTCTCTTCCTGTCTATGGCTAATCTAATAAACTAATCTAGATGAAGACTTTGCTGAATGATAATAGCTTTGGAAAGCTATCCTTTGCCAAGAGCATGTGCATTTTTCTTAGTGGCCTTCACGCCTTTAAATCAAAGAATGACAGGAATAGAGACCAGGACACCATTGTAAATGGGACGGGAGCTATTTCAGAGGAAGACCCCATGAACTGTGACTTGTGCTTCTGAAGCACAAGAAGGGAATGACTACTTTTTTAAATGGTGTTTGATTCCTACTCAAAAACAAAACAAAACAAAACAAAAACCAACATCTTGTGTAATTTTTTTTTTTTTGCAAAGGCTAAAATGTTTCAATTTTAATATTGATACCAGTCAATCCCATTATAATGAAAACTCAGCTAAAACTTCAATGCTCTGGATGAAGGGCCACTAATCTCAGACCCGACGCCCCACAATTTAAGTCTGACTCAGGATTCTTTGCTACAGGCTCGGGTACATATTAGCTCTCTAGGTAACAATAAAGATTCCTAAGACCCAACCACCTTATCCATGCAGGGAGTTCAGGGGGTGACGTGGGGGGTGCCAATGGGCCACTTGGCCTACGACTATTCCCCCCAATGGCATGCCCCAAAGCCTATAACCCCACTTCTCAAAACCCATTCCCTTGAATTTTCAATTCACCATTTCTCTACCAAACAGAATCAGGAGCAATCTAAAGCTGGTTCTGAGCAACACATCTTCAATCAGTCATGTTCTAGCCAAAACTGCAGCTGAGCAGAGCTTATAACTCAGGAGCACATGGACTTTCAGTAAACCGATTAGGGACTTCCATGGACCTGTGGACCTTGAACATATAAGCAAACCTTCCCTCTCAACAGCAGACTCCTCCTTCCTGTCGCTGTGAGAGTGACAGGAAAGGTTTAAATTCACACAGGTGAGCTTTTCTGGAGGAAAGACCTCAGTTGTCATCATATTCCCAATCAGGCTCTTGATACAAACAGGTTTAAAATTATAAGGGGATATAGGATAGGATAAGGGATACACAGCAGTTTGGCAGTGATTGGTGGGGTTGCGGGAGGGAAGCAAGTCCGAACAAGATGGCAGAGAGCCCTTGAGACTAACTGTCCTGCAAGTCACGTCTCATCTGCAGACTCAAAAGAGGCGGATATTCCTGATTCTTGTTCAGTAGTGGTCCGTGCTATGTCCCAACCACTGCAGAAGTTCCTCTAGTCACCTGGAACCCCCACACCAGAAGAACCACTTTGGGCACCTGTTCTTGGGATGCCTTGCCACTCGACTTGGCCATAACTGGTCTCCCCACAGTTTAGACTTTCTCATGAAAGGGCTGCACTAGGCACTTGGGGAGAGAAGCCACTTCATTGATCATCTTTGCCTTCCTCCCTTTGGCCTGAGGCTTAGGGGTATGGCAAAGCTTTGTCACTGCTTCAGGGAGAAGGCCGAGCAGGGATCTGGTTCAGCCCTGGGGATGCTCATAAACACACTGGCTTAGAGCTCAGCTGTGGCCCACAGGGGACCAGAAGAGGCTGGACAGATGACTCAAACCTAAAATCCAACCTCTCCTAAAGAAATGGCAGCAGTAAGGCCACATCACTTACAGTAAACATACCCTTGCTTATTACTGTTTATTGGATCTTCTGGGCAGGTGTAAAGAGTAAAAGAAGAGATTAAAACTTGTCTAGCACAGGTAATCAGGCACCCACCCATATAGCCAGAAGTGATGCATGCTTCTGGGTTTACACTGCCCCTCTGCCTCACTCCAATGCCTCCACACCTCCCTGCCATACACACATGTACATCAACATACAGTCTCAAAGTTTACCAAAGCAAACGGGTAGAAAATAAAATACTACTAAGTCTATTGCATAACATTTGCCATAGCTGCTGAGTAATAAATGCCCATTATGCAATATATAGGAAGGTATACAGGAGGGAATTAAAAGTATCCATATTCATACCAACAGGGATACCCTCTAGATGTATTTCTCTCCTAATAGGACTCACATTGTACATACCACTATGAACGAATCCATTCTATTTTCTTGGTAGTAGGGACAGATCCTAGAAAGATGCTCAAGAGATAATAAAATAGCCAGGTGAGTGTTTCCTAAAGCAATGAGTTCTATGATTTATAACTTTTATGAACTAATAATAGATGTTTATGTTCAAAGTGTTGTGTCGTCAAACAAGATTGGGAAATGCTGGGCGTAACAAAATTAAATAAGTGTCTTTATCACTAAGTCTTTAACATACAATATACGTTAAGTATTCCCAAGAAACAGATATGCCATGAAGCATTTCTTAACTGCATTTTGACCATACAATGTTCCTGACACAGAGATTTCCTTTGGCTCATGTTATGAATGATTTGGGAAATGCTAAAATAAGAATCATGGAAAAGAAATTCTGTGATCAGTTCTGGCTCTAACACTTACTCAGTATTTGACTTCAGTTATCTATTTTTGTATAATAAATTACTTCAATACTTAGGGACCTAAATCAATATTTACCATCACAGTTTTTGTAAGAATCAGAAGGTCAAGGCTCTGGCTCAGGGTCTCCCACAAGCTGCAATCAAGATGTTGGTCAGAGTTACAGTCATCTCAAGGCTCAACTGGGGAAGAACCCGCTTCCATGATGACTCACATGATCACTGGCAGGATTCATTCCCTTAGGGTTGTAGGACTGAAAGCCTCTTTCTCACTGGCTGTTGGCCAGACGCTGCCCCATAGTCTTTGCCAGGTGGGCTTCTGCATCACAGGAAGCACACGAGAAGAGCCAAAGAAAGAACAAGCCAACGGGAAGTCACAGTACCTGTAGCCTAATCTCAGAAATGGTATCCTACCTATCACATTGTCTATATTCTATTTGTCAGAAGCAAGGTACCAGGTCCAGCTCACATACAGGGAAGGATATTATAGAAGAGTGCGAATACCAGGCAGCTGGGATTCAAGGGAGGCCAGTTAATTCACAGCTAATCACAGCTATTCCTTAATAATCACAGGATCTTCATTCTTCATTTAGAAGAGGATCTTATTTCCGTATGGAAAGATAAGAGAACTGATATTCTGTAGAGTTAAATGTGCTTCCCAAGACCACATGGTACCAGGTGGTTGAGTATCCCTTAGTAGGGACTCAGATCTTGGGAGTGTTAGTTGGTGATCCCTCAACAGAGATCTGTGAGAAGCCAAAGTAATCAAGAAAGTGGGAATGTTCTAAAAATCATAGCCCATGGACACAGACAATAGTGTGGAGAAGGTCTGGAAGGGGTGGGTGCAGGGTTGAGGGGGTCAACAGGGGAAAAAGGGGAGGACCAGAAACACCTGTAATACTTTCACCAATAAAGATAAATTTAAAAAAAATAAAAAGCATAAAATGATAGCTATTCGAAGTTACATTTTATTGTTATAATTTCTTTTAATAATATATTGTGTTAATAATAGTGCTTATGTGTAGGGCCAATTATTTTTTCATATGAAATTTCTTTTTACTCCTTTTTTCCTTGCTTTGGTGGTGCTCTTATCAGTTTTGGAAGATGAATTCACATCCTTCTTGTTGAAGGGGCCCTCAGGGAGCCTCTGGAGCCAGAACCTTGTTTCTTTCCTATTTCCGTTGTTTCCAGAGCTTTTACTTGGCATTTCTGATCTCACTACACATGTATTGGTGTTTAGTAATCTTGAGTTGATCTTGCAAAGTTTTTCTTTCTCATTAGTGGCAATGCCTACTCAACCTACAAGAATTCTTTTTCCTTCCGAAGCAGTTCTCATGTGAAATGAATGGGTGGGGGTATTGCAGAGACACAAACATCCTGCCATAGCACCTATCCACACCCTGCCTGTCACATGAGATCGAGAGGGGCCCACCACCTCTGCAGACTCCCATGGGATCCCCACTACTGGAGTGTCTTCACACACACCTGAAACCCTATCTTGCTTAACCTCAGAGTCACCTTTAAAAAAAATTTTTTTTGAGGATCCACTTTTTTAAGCAAATAATCTTTGATTTTCAAACTGACACACTCAAGTGAGTAGATGAGATAAATAAAGCTAGGGATGGTGAAATCCCTTGGCCAACTTTAAAATGAAGAACAGAACAGGAAATCAGCCTAAGGTTCATCTGATTCCAAAGCCCAGACTTGTGCTTTTTTCCCGCATCACCATACATTTCCAGGTTTTTGTTGTATTCTTCAGCAGATTCTAGGCAGCCTGGAGGGAGGAAGTTTGCTTGATCTGCAACCTCAGTGCCTCTACAGTATTTAAATCAGTGCCATGCACTGCTCATTGCTGGTACATTTATCATTTCACTATCCTCTCTGAGATCCTGGAGGGCAACATCTTGCCTTGTACTCTCCTCAGCAGCCAGGACAAGTCCTCCAACAGATGTGTTGTTGATGTCTCCAGGACAAGTCCTCCAACAGATGTGTATTACAGATGTGTTGTTGATGTCTCCTTACCCTAACTGTCACCTCATGAGGCCATGACCCCATGAGGCAAAATCAGGAGTTCAGTGAATGCAAGTAGAAAAGACGATCTTGTCTTAAAGATAAGGTGACCGGATTTTAACATTGGTAAAGGGGGACACCACTGACGGGGGGGCAGGGGGGCAGGGGGAGTTCTTTTTCTTTCTTTTTTTTTTTTATTACTTAAAATATTACAAAGAGTAGTACATATGTCTCTTTCCAAAAATCCGGACTTTTTTAAAACGCGGGACAAATTGTTAAAAATCGTGTCTGTCCCGCCAATAGCAGGATGTCTGGTCACCTTACTTAAAGATGAAATATTTAACCCCACTGCAAGTAATGTCTCCATGTCACACTCTTACTGAAGGAAGAAGGAAGTAGGAGTCTCAATGAATGTCCTTTGCATACGAATGATGTTTCCTCCTACTGAGGACCTTCCCTTTACTTTGTTCTAAATCAGTGGTTCTCAATCTTCCTAATGCTGCGACCCTTTAATACAGTTCCTCATGTTGTGGTGATCCCCCCAACCATAAAATTATTTTCATTGCTACTTCATAACTGTAATTTTGCTACTGTTATGAATCATAATGTAAATATCTGATATGCAGGATGTATGTAGGCAACCCCTGTGAAAGGGTTGTTCAACACCCAGAGGATTTGTGACCCACAGGTTGAGAACTGCTGTCTTCTTCACATGTCAGAGAAGGCAACCTGTTCTTTTATGCCCCTTGTTGAAAGCAGTTTATCCACGTGTAAGAGGAAAGAAGAGCGAGTCGGGCTCCTGGCTGGTCTTCACATTTCCTCCTGGTATATTTTGTTCCAAAATATGTGTTCTTCCCAGAGTCTGACATAGTACCTTTTCAGTTTCCTCATTTTAATCTTATCTCAGGCATAAATGTTAGCCACGCTAAGCTGTGTATATAATTGAAGTGTTGTTAATAAAGCTTTTTATCACAAACACAGAAGGATAATCAGTCTCATTCTGTCAGTTCACATTGCAGGCAAAAGTCTCGCATTTATTCACCTCGTCTCTACATCTTGCCTCCTCGTTCCCTTCCTTCCTGAAGTAATTGAGAACAGGAATCTCCCCGTCAAGTCAGTTCCTCACTCTTTTGCCAAACGTTCTTTATTGGACTCATGCATGTCCCCAGAGTTTACAATAAGCCGGAGATTCACTGAATCCCAATTTAGTATTTCCTTTGCCACTAAATCCATCTCTTTATTACAGCTCAGCCTTAACAGCATGATTGGTGCCAGAAAATATAACATTTATCTCACAGTCAATGTGCAAATAGGATAATCTTTGAAATATTTTGCCCTTTCTCCAGGAGCTATAAAAGACCAAAAAAAAAAAAATTCTACTCATCTCAATGTCAGCCTCCTCACTCCAGCTGTGTCGTCTCCACTTACAATAACCATCATGCTTGATACAAGTCAAACCTGGTCACAGATTTACTAATCGCACACAACCTTGTGATCGCACTTCAATTCTCATTGTGTAAATTTTCAAGAGTATTTAAGTCATTTGTAGTAAAATATGCAAGGTGGTTTGATGTTTGTCGGCATGGGCATTAAAAAATCCTTACTCTCTGAAAATTACTCAAATACATAGAAAATTGAAGTCAGATCACACAAACTCCAAGACCAGTCAGAAACCAAGATCAGAATCTGACACAGGGATCTCACACAGGGGAGGTGGTAGCCTCGGGGTCCCTCCTGGGTATCTTGGCCTCTTTGCTCTGAGCTGGCTCAGCCATCCCTTTGGGAATCCAGCCTCCCCTCTCATTCCACAAGGGAAGAGCCTTCCTGCCCCCAACGTTCAACAAGGTTTCTTCACATGTGTATCTGACAGCAGCAGGCTCCGCGGGGATGTGAGGTTTGGTCTAGAGTTGGACCACTTCGTACTCATAACATGTCATAATATTTCTCCCTTGAGTGCAATTCTCCCAGCTGGACTTGTGCTCAAAGAGCATATGGAAGTAGTTGCTAAGCATCTTATATACAAAACATGCCTATATGCATAAAATTTTGGAAATTTTTCAAAAGATGTGAAGGAAATAAAATTTTAAATCTTAAAAGCTGTGAAAAAAAAACAACTGTTTTTATTTTTATATATCTTCTAGATATAAAGTCAGTTGGTCAGCTTAGGAGGGTAAAATTGATTATACAATATTTAAAATACTTATAAAATTCTCAATTTTTGTGTACTGAATGACACAAAGGCTCCCAGATCACTTTAGGAAACAAATTATTTTTAAACAGAATGAAATCACAGGGATGTAAAGTGCAGCTTAGGAAATATAGTCAATAATATTATAATATCTATGTGTGCTGTCAGATGGGTACTAGACTTACTGAGGTGATCAGTTTGTAAGTTACATAAAAGTCAAATCACTAGGTTGTACACCTAAAACTCATATAATATTGTATGTCAACTATAATTGAAATGTTTTTTAAAGAAAAAAGGAAATGAGTCTTAGATATACAAAAAGACTAAACATTCTTTGGGTGACTTTCATAATTTTGTATTTTATATGTAGGCCTTCATTTCCATAGACAACATTTGGTTGGGTCCTACATGAAGCAAATAAGATGTCATGGAAGAACTTCCTAGTGAATAAAATGTATTTAAATTAGTCATAGTCAGGTACTTCCATTAAAATGCTGCTTCTTTATTGCTATCTATAGTAATCAGTGAAGATAGATTCTATCAAATTCAACAAGCTGCAAGCATCTTATGTAGTACGTCAATAAACATACATGTTTTCATTCTAGGACTAAGTTGGAAGGGTTTCACAATCACACCTGCCAAAAGCCAGGGGGCTACTGCACTAGCCAAGTTCCTACAGAGCAGATGACAGATTTTTCTCTTTACATACAACATCATGGCATCTGCAAATAAGGACAGTTCTATATCTTCTATCCCAATATTTATTCTTTTATTTCTTTTTCTTTCCTTACCACATTGGTTGGGACTTTGAGCAAAATACTGAATCAAAATGTTAAGGAAAGACATCTTTACCTCCGGATATTTCATTAATCCTTGTTTTTCCATAACATATTTGAGGATTGCAGAACAAAACAACACTCAGTTTGGGTTATCTGGGGTTTCTTCTTCATTCAACTTGGGTTATGTTTTGGCAGGAATACCCCAGACATGGTATTATGTTCTTTTCAGCACATCATATTGGGAGGCACAAGTTGCTAGCAGTGATGTCAATTTCAATCACTTAGTTAAGTTGTTGTCTGACAGGTTTTTCCACCGTAACATCATCTTTCCGTTTGTAATTAATATTTTATCGGATTTTGAGACTATATAAATCCTGTTAATCCTCAAGGTTTAAGCCACTATCTTAGTTATTCGTTGATGATCTGGCGTCAATCAATTTTATGATAATGGTTGTCAAACGGTGATTTTTGAATTTTATATTTTCTTTTACATTACATAATCTGTTTTTTTTTAATTTTTACTGTAAAGAGCTTTAACATGCATTCGCTTATTTTATAGTAATGTGGATTTTCATATTCTTATTTCATTTCATTGGTTATAATTATTTATCACCATTATTAAGTTAGAGCTTAAAATGTTCCATATTTGACCAGGGGGAGCTCCTTCAAGCTGGCTCCTGTATCCATTTGCTATGTCGTCATCATTCTTTGAGCATTTCTTTACTTTCTTACACAAGATGTTTCAGGCTTATCTTATCTTATCTTATCTTTCCTTCCTCAGTCTTGGAATCAGCCATTTTTTTAGGAGTCTAAGTTCTCTTTAGTAGAGGATGGAATTAGAAACCAACATCTAATGCTAGGTGTGGCTATTGTTACATAGTTTTTTATTATTATTTGTTTTTAATTTAGTCTGAAAATCCCAGTCTTTTGTTGAAAAATTTATTCTTGTATTAAATTATAACTACTGACGTGTCAATTTGTCCCATCAGATTTTTGTACTTTATTATACTCCTTTTTTGTATATTTTAACTATTACATATTTCCACCTCTTATCTTGTCATATATGCATTATTTTATTATTATTTTATTATTTTACTGGTTATCACAGAGATTAAAATATACATTATTCCCTAATGAGTATATAAAATTAGAAAGTATATATAATTTTAAAATCTCGTAAGACATTAACTAAATATACTTCTCTCCCTCTCCTGTTACTGTTGTCATGACTTTTTAGTTTACATATATTTCAAACCTCACAATATTGTTTTAAACAATAAAATTTTAGTTGTACTTATCCATATATTTACCATTGTCAATGCTCTTTATTTCTCTCTACAAGCATTTCCTCTGTCTCAAAAACTTTTATTAGTATTTCTTTCAGTACAAGTCTTTCTGTAACAAAGCCTCAGATTTTTTATTTTTTCATCTAAAAGCATTTTTATTTCACATTTATTCTTGAAGGAGTTTTGGTGGATTTAGAATTCTAGACTAAGAGTTACTTTCAGGTATCATTCCACTGATTTTTAAACATGGGCTTCTGTCTTATTACTCCTACTTTGAATATAATCTGTGTTTAATCTCTGGATGCTTTGAACATTTTATTTGATTTTCAGTTTTCTGCAATTTTACTGATATACCAAGTGTTACGGATTGAATGATGTCCCCCCCCCCCCCCCCCCAAAAAAAGAAAGAAAACATGCTGAAGCCCTTATCCTTAGTACCTCAGAATGTGACCACATTTAGAAACGATATCTTTACAGAGCTAATTAAGTTGAAATGAGATCATGAGGGTGGCTCTAATCCAATGTAACTAGAGTGCAACTGGGACACAGAGACTACACACCAAGAGGGTACACAATGGGAAGACAGAGGACTGAAATGATGCCTCTACCTACCTGGAGTACTTGAAGCTACCAGAATAAAGAAAAAAAGGCATGAAACAGATCCTTCCCTGCCAATATCATGATTTCATACTTACAGCTCTCACAAAAAGACAATAAATTTCCATTGTCTTAAACCACCCAGAATATAGTACCCTATTACAGCAGCCCTTGGGAACTAATACACCAAGACATAGTTTTCTTCATAACTGTCTTTCTGATTTATTTTGGCAGAACTGTCAGTCCACCCATAATGCAAAGTAGTTATCCTACTTAGGGACTATGGTACTGACAGAGGGACTTAAGATCTGATGTCTCTACCAAATTTGGGGAAATGTTTACACATTATCTCTTTACATATTCCTTCTACTCCCCCTTTTTTGTCCTTCTGAGATGCCAGTATATGTTAGAAATCTTCACTATGACCCATATATCTCTTCTACTTTTTGTATATTCTTGATTATTTTTCTCTCTGTGTGCTTTGGTCTGGGAATTTTCTAATATCTATTTCCAGTTCTCTAATTCTCTAGTCTATGCCTGCTGGTAAAATATATCAATTTATTAAATTCTTCATTTTATTTATTACTAGAGGCCCGGTGATGAAATTCATGCATGGGTGGGGAGGGGAGCCTTAGCCCGGCCTATACCCTCTCCAATCCCAGACCCCTCGGGGGATGTCCAACTGCCAATCAGACATCCCTCTTGCAATTTGGGAATGCTGGCTCCTGCCTGCCTGCCTGCCTGATCGCCCCTAACCACCTCTGCCTGCCAGTCTGATTGCCCCCTAACTGCCCTCTACTGATGGCCTGATTGCCCCTAACTGCCCTCCCCTGCTGGCCTGATTGCCCTTAACTGGCCTCCCCTGCAGTCTGATCACCCCCTAACTGCCCTTCCCTGTTGGCCTGATCACCCCCAATTACTCTCCCCTGCCAGCCTGATCACCCCCTAACTCTCTCCCCTGCTGCCTTGATAGCCCCCTAACTGGCTCCCCTGCTGGCCTGATCACCCCTAACTTCCCTCCCCTGCCAGCCTGATCACCCCTAACTGCCTCTGCCTCGGCCCCTGCCACCGTGTCTTTGTTTGGAAGGACATCCAGAAGATGTCCAGTCTAATTAGCATATTACCTTTTTATTAGTATAGATATTTCTTAGTTTTAGTACTTCTATTTCATTCTGTTTTATAGATCCCAGTTCTTTGGTTACCTTATCTATATTTTTATCATACATATGCTGGTCATAATTACTTTAAAGTCCATATCTTAACATTCTAACTTATGATTCTCTTCCTATTATCTACTATTTTCTTGGGGGTGGGGTTTCAGTCATTTAGTCTTGTTTTTGGTTTACCTGGTAACTTTTGACTGAATGGTAAATATGTCTTATAAAAATTTTAGTAACTCTATATGATGTCACCTTTCTTCAAATAGAGTATTGGTGTATAAACTTGATCCAAATGGGGCTTACGTATTTCTGATTAGTCTACTTTTTGGCTATAGCCTTCTGGTATATTATCATGAAGCCTGGGATGTTCACCAGGGTGGCTCCTCCTTGGTGGGCTCTAACTGCTACCTTGACTCTTATCACATGAGAATGCCAAATCTCTGCTAAATTTTTGGCCTTCAAACAGCAGCTTTTGCATGACTTTTGATAGAATTGCCCCTCTACATGTACTACTTCCGAATTAATAAATGTCTTGAGGGAAAAGTTTCCAAAATGTTTCAGGTTCACCTCTCCTGTGGTTCCCTCCCCACCTACAGTATCTTATCCCTTCAAATCATGGCTGTTGTGGTATATCTGAACTCCAAGTTTTATCTCCCTAACCTTGTGAGTCTGCCAAATGCACTAGGCTGCCAACTTTCTGTTTGGCTTTGGTGCCATGATCTGTGAATCAGCAAAGGCCCTTAGGATTAAAAGCAGCCATAAATCCAAACTCACTTCAGGGCAACTCACTCTTCAGGATGTTGACCTCAATGCCTGGTAGCCTTAGTTATTTTCCAATGCTTTCAAAGAATTGCTTTGTTTCTCTCATCCCCAGATCTAACTCAAAGTTTTTTTTGTGGATTATAATGTGTGGTGTCAGCAATATGGGTAGAAATAGAAGTGTTTATTTTTTGAATCCTATAACAAAAGAGATGATTATTTGTGCCTTGCTCATCCTCTGGAAGATCTGAAGTTATTTAACCTTGAGAAAAGGAAATTGGAGGAAAGGAAGACTATTAATAAGTTTAATAACTTATTCACCAGATCTTGAGTACCCACTTTGTATCAGAGGTTGTTCAGCACAAATGCAAAGGGCCAACTCAAGTTTGCATACCTAAATTCCTGACTGGGGAGGGGGCCCATATCCCTGACTCCCACGTTGTTCAAGGGTCAACTGTATTTGTTTCCTCAGTAATCAGAATCAATCAAATTCACCAGTAAAATAAAGGTATTTCTGTGCCTGTTGGTTCTGGGGCATAAATGCCAGATGTCAGTCACCTCTATTACCAGTTCAAATCACTGTTGCTTCTCCTAGTGAGAACAAGGGCTTCTACATCAATAGGATACAAAGTTATTGGCCCAGGGAGTAAAGGTTTTATATCATACACTATCTGAACACCCACCCTCCACCAACCATGTGCTCAGGAGGTCCAGAGCAGACACGGGGAAATGTATAAGGGAGAGGAAACTCCCACTTTGGAAAAGGTCTGAGATGTTGGTCCTCTATAGACTAGGGATGATGGTGGGAGGTGTTACCATTGACATGGGCTTTCTAATTTCAGTTGGAATGATGGGATTTGAGAAAGGCAGGGTCTGTGGGCAGCAGAAACAGAGCAATACCCAGAATGTGGCACAAATAGTCTCTGGGGGATTGTTACAGGTGACTAACTGATGATGCTATTCTTAGGAAGAGATAGACAGCTTACCCTAGCAGTGCTTTATCTTTATCTAACCGTGCATATCAGCACTTTCTGAGACCCAAATGGGAAGAAATATTTAAGAAAAATGTAAGAAAATGTGAGCGGAAAGGCATTAGCAAGGATAACTGAGTTTTAACTGTGACTATACTACTGAATCTGGCATAATCATAGGCAAGAGACATCTCTTGGGATCTTAGCTTTTGCAATTTTAAAATGAGAATAACAATATGATTTAATATCATAATAAGAGGTAGTATAAATGGAGCATCTGCAATGTTCCAGACACTCTTTTAAAGACTTAACATGTCTTACCTCATCCAATCCTCTTATGAAATTGGTTATATTATTAAACCCATCTTTCAGATTAGTCAACTAAAACAGAGATGTGAATAATCCATCCAAGCTTCAAAAATCTAATAAGTAACAGCCCAGTGTTGTAAAGCCATACATGTTATGCCACTAAATCTGTTTCAATGTCAGTGGTTTTCCTTTACAGCTTTGCTATGTGATATCACAATGACCCAGGCTGATCCCCCAGAAAGACCAATTTTAGGGAAACAGAAACCAGTTTTCTGCAATTGTTCTGATTGTGTAA
Organism: Murina feae; assembly: GCA_004026665.1. Taxonomy (NCBI): domain Eukaryota; kingdom Metazoa; phylum Chordata; class Mammalia; order Chiroptera; family Vespertilionidae; genus Murina; species Murina feae. Next base: position 20,805 of record PVJC01013234.1, read on the forward strand.
CTTAACTCAGGTGGACTAATTTGGCTGTAAATTCTTTTACCAGGCAGCCATGCCCCACAGGCTTCTGGGCACAAGAACAAAAATAACTAAGTGCATAATGATCACAACAGGGACAACTTGCCCAAACATATCCATGTGCCAGAGCACACGGGAGAGGAAGAGAAATAATTTCCTATCAACACCCCTAATCATTCCGGGAGACTACTTCATAATGACTGCCAAAGCAGAAACAGGATGACAGGTGGGTGGGAAGGCTGGGGGTTATAAGGCATCCCAGAACAGCTTGGCATTTTAGGAAAGCATTGGCATGAGCCTGAGACACTCACTCTAGTCCTGCTTCACTTTGAACTGCTGTTCACACTGAACTTGCCATCATCACAAAATATTAGGGCTAAAAAAAAAATCATCATCAGGTTACAGGTGAGAATATGGAGGCCCAAAGAAGTGTAGCCAAACCACGGCTCCACCGCCCTGAGTCCCCAAATACTGCTACTGTCCACAATGCACCCATTGTGGGTTCTGCCCCCCCCCCACCGCATCATTCTGAGCAGAATGGAAATAATCTTGGTGATAAAACTACCTACTACAAATAATTTGATAAGATCCAATGAGGTAATATATGGAAGTGTTTTTAAAAGTATAGACCGCGGAAATGCCACAGCTCTGAAGGTTTGGGGATGTAACTTTTCCCTTCTCACGGGGTCACCATCTCCACAATCTTCAGCAAAAATGCCCAGAAGGGTCCAGAAACAGACCTGGCGTTTTAAGTGAGAAATGCATCATTTAAGGTCAATTAATGAGTTAGAACTAAAAAGGATAAAATATAAATACAGGCAATTTTAAGTAGATGGTGAGGGGGAAAAAACTTTAAAAATCCACTTGGTAAACCACAGAGCATTCACCAGGGGGACAGATTTACCACTTCACTGCCTCATTTAAACCCACACCAGACAGAGCATTTAGAAATGCACCAGGTGGGGTGATCGACCATTAGCAAGGTGAGTGTGCAAAGTGTCCAAGTTGAGTGTTGTCTGTTCGTTTGTCTTGTCAGCTCTTTATGCATGGATATAAGTGTCCCTGCAGGGACTGGTCATCCCTCAGGGCTTCAGTTGAACAAATTTTAAATAATAGTGGGATTTGCACAAACGGTCTTATTTACTGCATCGGCACTTTTCTCTAAGCTTTCATTCAATGCCAAATACTGTACCCAGTGCTGTTTGTACATTACTTAATTTAGCCTGATGAAGTAGACCCTACTGTAATCCTCATTTAACAGGTACAAAGCTTGAGGTCCAGGGAAGAACCAATAAGTGGAGGAGCAAGGGTTGAAATCAAGACAGTGAAAATGAGCATGTGTACTTTTTTTTTAAATTTTGTTTTATTGCTTAAAGTATTACAAAGAGTGTTAAATAAGTCTCCATTTTTTCCCCTTGCCCTTCCCCCCTCCTCCCCTACCCTCCAGTTCCTTGTGTCCATTGCTTATGCTAATATGCATGCATGCAAGTCTTTCAGTTGATTTCTTAACTCCCCCCCAACCCTCCTGAGCCTTCCAGCTGTAGGATGACAGTCTGTTCAAAGCTGTTCTGTCTCTGTATTTGTTTATGTTTATCAATTTATAATGGTCTTTATTATCCATAAATGAGAGGGATCTTGTGGTATTTTTCTTTCATTGACTGGCTTATTTCACTTAGCATAGTGTTCTCCAGTTCCATCCATGCTGCGGCAAATGGTAAGAATTCCTTCTTTTTTACAGCAGCATAGTATTCCATTGTGTAGATGTACCACAGTTTTCTAATCCATTCATCTGCTGATGGGCACTTAGGCTGTTTCCAAATCTTACCTATGGTAAATTGTGCTGCTATGAACATAAGGATGCATATATCCTTTCTGATTGGTGTTTCTGGTTTCTTGGGATACATTTCCTGAAGTGAGATTGCAGGGTCAAATGGGAGTTCCATTTTTAATTTTTTGAAGAAACTCCATACTGTCCTCCATAGTGGCTGCACCAGAGCATGTGTACTTTTAACAGCCTGCCATTTGCCTTCCTATGTTCTACTGGATTATTTCATTGTCTTAAGCTATAGTTTCGAGCCACCTGTCCCAGAAAATGAATCTCTCAAGTTGCATTCCAATAGCACAATATTATTTTTACAAATATTTAAGAAACTCCAGTGCTGATGAAAACTCAAGCTCACTTTATATGGTTTAGAAGGAAAACCTAGGCTCAATGGCTGAACAACATTTCAGCTTAATATGCAATCAGCTATTCTGCCAGTATGGCAAGCAGAAGTTATTATTCAAACAGAGGTTGTGAGGGACCATCTGTCAGGCATTACTGCCCTGGGAAAGGGGCTTTCTGTCATGATGCCCCTAAAATTGAGGCAATGCAGACATTTCACAATTTGATGACCAACAGATCTGAGTAAAGGCAAGCATGGCCTTCCATGTGATTGCACACATACTGTGACTCAACCAATTTCCTATAACAATAGTTTAAAAACAAAACTAGTTCTTGTGACTTGAGGAATCGGCTTTCTCTCTTGGGCCCACTCTCTTTTAGAGCCAACATTCTATTCCTTGTCTGAAATCTTTCTTGATCCCAGTTATCAAATTCAACTGTCCCTTCCTCATGAACCTTCTACAGTCCCACCTCCTCCACAGAGCTTCCTTGGGCTGCCCCAGGCTATCCCAGGCCCCAGCACTCTCCACTCCTTAAACTCCTGCAGCACTCCTTGCTCTGACCATTCGTGCATTCCTGGTTGCAAGGAGCATATTATAGGAGCCACCCAATTGCAGAAGTCAGTGACCACTCAGAACAAGGATAAGCAAGAAAAGACATCAGAAAGGAAAGTGTAGCTTGAGCTAAATCCTAAAATTCTGTCAGCCCAGGAGGATGGAGAATACAGAAGTCTGATCTTCTGCTGGAACGCAGATAGTTAGCATGGAGGATGGCATACTACAAATGCTCAAAAACATTTATTAAAGGAAGGAAAAAGAAGAGCAGGTAGAGGAAGAAAGAAAGGGTAAAAGGAAGGAAACAAAAGTAGTCTAGGCATCTTTGTGGCATGGTGAGGAGACCAGACTAATGAGAAAAATGTGCATCTGTGTTGAACAGTGGATATTAGGATAAAGGAGCAGTGTAGGGTCAGATCATGAAGAGCCCAGAAAGCCTGGAGGAGAAACTTGAGGCTGACTGCAGAGACATTTATAATATTCTGAATAGCATTAATGTTTTTTTGTGTGGCTTCTTTATTAGACTACAAGTCATCTGAGAATATTGTTCTCAGTTTATCCTGCTTGATTAGCCTCAGTTTATTTAGGTTAGTGTGCACATTAATTGCATGAAAAATAAATAAGCAAATGATTAAACCACTCCCTGCTTGAGTCATTTTGGAGACAAATCAATGTTTTGCACCTTGCTGACATTCTGGCATTAGCCACAATGTTGGCCACTCTCACACATAGAGGTGATGTGAATATTGAATATTTCTCCAACTTGGACAGGATAAAATTACATTTAGTGAAATTTCCCCTCCGGAAGGTATTTATCATTAGATCAACCTCACCTATCCAAAATCCCCACTCCCAGGCTACACTGGTAGCCAGTTTCTAAGACTGAGTCATACTCTTGGACGTGAACTGAAATAGAAAGCTTAATAAAAAGATAATTTAAAAAGGTACTCAGTCCCTGAAAAAACATTATTAATAATGTGTCAGTCCCAATTTTTTAAATGTTTTTACTGATTTGAGAGAGAAAGGAAGGGACATGGAGTGAGGAGAAAATGGATCTTAGAGAGAAACATTAATGGGTTGTCTTCTATACATACTCCAACCAGGGACCAAACTCGAAACCTGGGCATGTGCCCTAACCTGGAATTGAACCACTGACCTTTTGGAGCACAGGATGATGCTCAAGCACACTTACCAGGGCAGTTCCATCTTTTTCTACATCAATTATAATGCATCTTTCAAGAAATACACATATTGAATTTCAGTTTTGTAGGAAAGCAGAAAGGGGTAAGGAGGGAGAGGACTTGGTCAATAGGTCTAATCTCTGTCACTCACCTTACACAAACAAGGATTTTTATCTTGAAAGATAGAAAGTTAATGGAAGAGACAAATAATTAAAGGGCTCTTATAAGGAAGAAAAAAAAGAGATGTCTGTGTTTCAAAGGACATAGCTAAATTCACTTGTTAGAAATTATAGACACATCCATATTGCTACAAATAAGAAAAAACTTTCTAAGAGATAGAACTATAAAAAATGGACATATTCAGTAGTTTGAAGTAAATACCACTTGGGATCATGTCATTCTTTAAAAAAATGGAACTGTGTGGTTCATGCAGAAATGACTTATTTCTGCAACTTTAAGGTTTAGCATTGTTCTTGGCACATGATAGAAGGAAGAAGACAAGAAGGGGGGAGGAAGGAAAGGAGAGAGACAAGGAGGAAAAAGAGAGAAATGCAGAGAAAAAGGGAGGAAGGGAGGGAGTAAATGAGGGAAGCAGTTGTTCTCTCAGCTGGCAGCTGGAGCCAGGTCTTTGGACTCTAAATTGAATAGGATTTCTTTTTCTTTTTTAAGGTATTTTTCTTGATTTCAGAGAGGAAGGGAGAGGGAGAGAGAGACAGAAACATCAATGATGAGAGAGAATCATTGATAGCCTGCCTCCTGCACGCCCCCTACTGGGGATTGAGACTACAACCCAGGCATGTGCCCTGACCAGGAACTGAACCTTGACCTCCTAGTTCATAGGTCTACACTCAACCACAGAGCCACATTGGCTGGGCAGTTTTTTAGATTTTAAGACTCAAAACACAATGTTGCCTTTCTATAAGCGTCTCTTAATTCAACCTACAAGGTAACACACCTTATTATCCATTATCCCTTCTTCATGGACTCGACTGATTGGCTGGTTAGCTGATTTTTGCTTGCCTTATCTATTCTTTAGTTAAATCAGTAACCTGACAGTTGGAGCCACAACATCTGGATTGGGGTCACAGATCCACTGACTTATAAGAGTGTGACCTTGGGCAATTCACACAGCTCCTCTGAGATGGTTTTCTCATATCTAAAAACGGGATAAAATTGTTACCTTTGCCTATCTTCCTAGTTTACTGCAAAATTATCTGAGCTATCCTACATTAACGTGCATAGTGACCTGTAAATATTTCTACATAAGCATCAGGCATCATTATCCTGACCAACTATACGAGCAAAGAAAAATGTCCTTATTCCATTTTCAAAAAGCAGGCTGGCAATGGGTTCCTTCCCAGATTCAGAAATGCTCTAAAGAGGTAATCACTGCTGTGACCGCTGACCAACCAGGTGCATCGCAGAGAGATGGCAATGGGAACGAGCTCCATCATGTTTATTTACTTCAATAAATAAATCAATAGTCATTTATGCATTTAGGGCTGAAGCAATTTCCAATTTGTAATAATATGTTTCATAAACTTCTGCTTTCTGTATTTTGATATAGAAAACTATGTACAGTTTTAAGTATGATCTGTTAATATTTTTTCTATAATTCATTAATATTTATTCTATAATTTATTAATATTTGCTTCATACACCTTGGAAATCTGGGGAAGACCCTGTATTGCAAGGTCACTCTTATGACACCATGCATTGTGGGATTATGGATTTAGTAATGGCATGGAGATCCATGCCACTCTGAAATAATCTATAATAAACTGAATAATGACGCCCTAAACATGTTCACATCCTAGTCCCCAGAATCTGTAATTATGTTACCTTATATGCAAGTAGGATTTTGTTGATGTGATTGCATTAAGGATTTTGAGATAGGGCTTTTATTCTGGATTACCCAGGTGGGCCCAAGGTAACCATCAGGGTCTTATAAAAGGGAGGCATGAGGTCAGCAGTGTGAAGGAGAGGATGGAAGAAGCCAAGGTCAGAGTGAGGTGGGGCTGTGAGTCAAAGAGTGTGGAAAACCTGTAGAAGCTAGAAAACACAAAGAAACAGGTTCTCCTCTACAATCTCCAGAAGAAAACAGCCAGTTCTGCTGACATCTTGAATTTAGCACACTAAGCCTAATCTTGGATTTCTGACCTCGAGAACTATAAACGAAATACATGTATGTCACCTGTAAGCCACTCAGTTTGTGGTACCCTGCTAAGGCAGCAATAGGAAACTAACATGCCAGCTTTAGAAAAATGTTTACATCTCAACAAAATCATATTTTAGATGTTCTCAAAGGTGCCTTTAAGTTCTGACACTGTCTTACACTTGGGAAAACCCAGTTTTCCTTAGAGCAGTGTAGTGAGCAGTTACATAGATAGTGCTATGCTGCCTCTAGAACTGGGTGTTTATTTCTTTGTTTCACATTGTCTCTGTTTTGGCTTTAGTTTCTGCTGCATTTATGTGTGTGTGGAAGAAAAAACACTGCGCATTTATGTTTTTTTTCTGGAACAAGACAAGGATAGAAATAAATGAAGAAGTGCAATGAAGAGAGCATTGGCTTTAAATTCAGAAAGTTGATCTCTAGTCCTGCCTTTGCTAGAGTGGAGCCACTTCACCCCCTTCGTCCCTTTCTGATTGGTTTCTAGGACAACCATAACAAATTACCACAAACTGGGTGGCTTCAAACAATGCATTCTTGCGCAGTCCCGGAGTCCAGAATACAGGTATTAGCAACATTAGCTCCTTCTGGAAGCTTAGATGGAGAATCTGAACCATGCTTCTTCCTGGTCTCTGGTGGCTGCCAGTAACCTTTGGCATTCTTTGCTTGTTGGTGTCATTCCAGGGCTCTCTGTCATCACATGGTCTTTCCCATTTGCTACCTCTGTGTCTCTGTTTTCTCTTCTTATAAGGACGCCAGTTATTAGATTTAGAGCCCACCTTGATCCAGCCACTGTGACCTCTGTACTAATCAGGGTTCTCCAGAGAAACAGAACCAGGAGGATTTGTTATAAGGAATTAGCTAACATGATTATGGAGGCTGACCAGTTCTGAGATCCACAGATGTAAGCTGGGGACCTAGGAGAGCTGATGCTGGGGTTCCAGCATGAGGCCAAGAAAAGCCCATGTTCTAGTCTGAAGATGGGAAAAATCAATGCCTAAGGTGGAAGGTAAGCATGCAGGAGTTCCCCCTTTTCCAGGGAGAGCAGTCTTATTCTAGTCTAACTTGATTAGGTCCACACTCACATTGGGAAGGGCAGTCTGCTTTACTCAGCCTATCAATTCAAATGTTAAACTCATCCAAATACACTCTCATTGAAACAAACTCTCAAACTAATGGATATCAAATATCTGGGCACTGTGTTACCCAGTCACATTGACACCTAAACTTAACCATCACAGCCTCATCTTAACTAATTACATCTGCAAAGACCCTATTCTATATAATAAAAGGCTAATATGCAAATGAACCAAACAGCAGAACGACCAGTCTCTATGACACACACTGACTACCAGGGGGCAGACGCTGAACCAGAAGCTGGGCTGACAACTAGCGAATGCAGCGGCGGTAATTGATGTGACTGCATTACCAAAGCTTGCAGTCATACATCCCCCAAGGGCTCTCAGGTTGTGAAAGGGTGCAGGCCAGGCTGAGGGAGCCCCTGCCGACCCCAAACACACACCAAGTGCACAAATGTCATGCACTGGGCCTCTAGTCTAATCTAATAAAAGCGTAATATTGAAATTCACCGTTTCTTTGGGATGCCTAAGCCACACCCACCAGCTAATCAGAGCAACTGTATGCAAATTAACCCAGCCAAGATGGAGGCTGGCACTCACGGAGCTGGAGTAAACAGACAGCTTCCATTGCAGCAGGAGTAAAACTGTTTGCGGGCCGGCTGGGCCCCTCTGTGCTCCAGGCAACAACATATTTGCAATATTGTCTCAATTATAGATGCCTCGAAGTTGAAGCAAACAGCAGTCCTGGCTGCAACTACTAAGGCAACATTCTTTCAATTTTAGAAGCCACAAGCTGAAACAGACAGGAGGCTTCGTTACCTGCCTAGGCCTCGGCTTAAAGGAACAGTGTATCAATTATAGAAGATAAATAAACCCCGGAAACCTGCTTCCAGCCAGCCTTGCTGGGACATTGGGTCAATGGGAGCTGTAGGCAGCCTGAAAGCCTGAAAACAGCCCTCAGTCCATCACCCAGGCTGGCCACACCCCAATGGGGTGAGGGTCCCCACTGGGGGGCTTGGCCAGCCTACAAACAGCCATCAGCCCCTCACCCAGGCTGGCCAGGTACCACAGTAGGGACCCAAAATCTGAAGAGACTGTGGGCAGCCTGAAAGCCTGAAAACGGCCCTCAGTCCGTCACCCAGGCTGGCCACACCCCAATGGGGTGAGGGACACCACTGGGGGGCTTAGCCAGCCTGCAAACAGCCATCAGCCCCTCACACAGGCTGGCCAGGTACCCCAGTAGGACCCAAAACCTGAAGGGACTGTGGGCAGCCTGAAAACGGCCCTCAACCCGTCACCCAGGCTGCCCACACCCCAGTGAGGCGAGGGTCCATACTGGGGGGCTTGGCCAGGCTGCAAAAAGCCATCATCCCCTCACCCAGGCTGACCAGGCACGCCAGTAGGTGGACATCCCCAGAGGGGTCCCAGACTGCAAAAGGGAACAGGTCAGGCTGAGGGACCTTCCAAGTGCAGAAATTTTTGTGCACTGGGCCCCTAGTATCTAAATAATATCACATTCTGAGGTTGCAGGTGGACATATTCAGGTGTCACTATACAGCGCATCACACCCTCTCCATGTCCCAATCTGAGAAACAAGGTCCTGAACCCTATCTGGCGCTTCCCACATTACAGTTCTACTGGAGATTGGAAGCAAGTTCTCCATGGCAAGGAGTTATGGGTGCTCACAAAGGCCAGAAATGCTGCTTTGAACAAAACTGGGCAGTTTTTTTTTTTTTTACTACTGGCTCTTGATGAGGCTTTGATTCACAGATAAGCACTGAGTTCTTAGGAAAGGACACACACCTCTGCTTTTCCAGTGCTCTTTCAATCCCAGAAACTCCCCTCCATTTTACTTGGCACAACTATGAACACCTCCCAATCTGAACTCCTGAAACTGAAGCTCAGAAACACTGAACTTCCAGGGAATCCTCAATTTCCAATCATTTGATTCTACCAATCATTAGCTTTCCAACTTCCTTTTAAAGAATAAAATCCCCTTCGATTCCCAGCCTTGATTTAAATTATATATAATGTTACTTAAATAAGAACATGAAACTACCTATTAATCCCTTATGCTTCTGACTCTTACCTATAATAATAAAAGTGTAATATGCTAATTAGACCGGATAGATGAATGACCTTCTAGAAATCCTTCCAGATGACCTTCCAGATGAAGCCACAGTGGAAAAGGCCAAGGCAGAGCCAGCCACCGTGGTGAGCAAGGGGCTGAGACAGAGGTGGTTAGGAGCAATCAGGCAGACAGGCAGGAGAGCAGTTAGGGGAAATCAGGCAGGCAGGCAAAGGGGTTAGAGCAGTGGATCTCAACCTTCTCGCCCTTTAAATACAGTTCCCCATGTTGTGACCCAACCATAAAATTATTTTCATTGCTACTTCATAACTGTAATGTTGCTACTATTATGAATCATAATGTAAATATCTGATATGCAGGATGATTTTAGGTGACCCCTGTGAAAGGGTCATTCGACCACCAAAGGGGTCATGACCCACAGGTTGAGAACTGCTGGGTTAGGGGCAGTTAAGCAGGCAGGTGAGTAGTTAGGGATGATCAGACAGGCAGGTGAGTGGTTAGGGGTGATCAGGCAGGCAGAGGGGTTAGGGGCAATGAGGCAGGCAGGCAGGTGAGCAGTTAGGAGCCAGCGGTCCCAGATTGCAAGAGGATGCAGGCTGGGTGAGGGACTCTCTAAATGCATGAATTTCATGCACCAGGCCTCTAGTGTGTGTGTGTGTGTGTGTGTGTGTGTGTGTGTGCCATACACAAGTATACACACATACATATATACAGATATATACATATACATTTATGTACATAAATATACACACATACAATACACATATATAAATATGTACATATACATACACATAAAATATACACAAATATACAAACAGAGTAAACAAATACCAAAAAGAACTGTACACCTCAGGGATTTGCAGATCTCAATTCCTTACAGTTCATTTTAAAAGTGTTAACTATAGATTTTTGTGGTTCTCTTATGTGAGCCTACTAGTAAACCTCCTTTGAAAGAGATCTACTTATTCTTTCCTTTCATTCTCTTCCTAGGGCCCAAGAAGGCATAAATATACATGAAGATGATGACTAATCACAGGTCTTAACTATCTCTATTCAGAAGGAGATCATGGTCATGAACGTTCCTTTTACGTAACTTTATGCACAAATAACAGTATAGTGTGGCTTCTGAAAACTCAGTTTAACCTTTAGGAAGAAAGATAGGGAGTTTAATAATCTCCCCAAAATGGATCTCTGAGGTTGCCCTAACCATAAACAAATTTCATTAATTCAAACTAACTGGGCTATGAAGAGGCCAGTATGAATTAGAGAAGTCCAAATTAAATTTTCTCTCTACAACCTAGTGAACATCACCACTCAAACTAGCATAACAAAGTGTTGAGGCAGAGGTCCTTAATGAGTTGCTTTAATGAACAGGTAGAAACAGTTTAAAATTAGCACAACGACTGTTTTCTTGTAAATGGATTCTCTCCTATTCTATTAAGTGTTTTAATTCCCTGCAATCTTGTTTACCCCAGGAATTGGCTAAGAAAACCCTCTCTTTCATAGCTAGAGTAGAAGCAACATTTAGCTCAGGCCCATCCAAATGAGCTAGAGTTTCAAATTAGTAGCTTCTGATTTAATTAGGTTTTACTAATAACAAGTCAGGAAAATGCATTAACTGGCTTAGCCCACTAGGGGTTCCCTTCGAGTGCTGACATTAATTCTGACATTGACTTCATTGCCTCATGCTTCCCTCCTGCCTGCCTCCTCATTGCCAACAGTGTGAGGAACATTTTGACAAAACTCACTCAACATCACCAGCACTGCCAGCTCAGCAGATGGTGTATGAGTGGTGATTTAGCTGTCAGTCTGTATGATGAGATTAGAGGGTCACCCAAAGGTCACTGACCAAAATCATTACTACCTTTTTGTACCTGTCCTGAAGGAGCTATTAGATCGGTAAGCCTGCGATTAACATTACTTCCTGAAGACTTTTAGCGATTTTGTGTACTTATTTTTTAATCCTCATCGGAGAATCTGTTTTCATTTATTTTTAGAGAAAGAGGAAGGGTGAAATAGAGAAAGACAGACAGACAGAGAAAGACAGAGAAAGAGAGAAACATCAATGTGAGAAACATCAGTCAATTGCCTCCCATCTGCACTCCAACTGGGGATCGAACCAGCTGCCTAGGTATTTGCCCTGACAAGGAATTGAACCTGCAACCTTTCAGTATATGGAACAATGCTCCAACCAACTGAGTCATCTGGCCAGGGTGAGATTTTGTGCACTTTTAGTAACATCATAGTATCACTTTTCTTTTCAGATATACATTATGGTAGATATACATTAGCATGGCATGTACTATCTGTTTCTATTAATTTAAATTTCATAAAGATATGCTTTGCAGGAAGATAAGCAGCTTCCTAATTCCCATATTTCTTCTGGCTCAGACCACTCAGGGACCATAGCACATCAGACCAAGGCAAAACAACTGAATAAACTCAACTCCTGCTATTTTTTTTTCCACCACAAATTACTCTACTAAGAATATGAGAAGAAGGAGAGGACTTGTTTTAGTTGAGAAGACATTCCTGGGAGCCCTGCCTGGGGGTCTGAGGCAAAACCCATGAGGCAACATGGGATGAAATTCAGGAGGTGATTTTCACAGAAGAACTAGCAAAACATCTGTTTTTTACCCTGTTGGCAGGTAACGGACAGGCAGCTTAATGATAAATGCCTGTCCTGAGGAACACCAATCATTCTCTTTCCCCAGCTAAGCCATTAGTGTCATAGTGTAATAGATGTCAACTAGTTTCCCTGCATTTTTTTGTAAAGGGGGGAAATGGCCTCCTGATTGGAATTATCCAATCACGTTAACTGAGGAATTTTGTAATAAGACGTCTGTTTTCTGGATATAAATGTTTAATGGCTTAAGAATCACCCTAAGTTTTTGTTTTCATTGAAACTCCAAAATATGGAGCAATAACTGGGATGATGGGGAGGGAGTGGGCAGGTGACAGTTTTCCAGGAAACAGGGGAGGGATCTTCCCTAAGCCCCAATCCTCTATGTGGATGTCCATTAGCCAGAAAAGAAGGCATCAGAGAGGAAGCCACTGCCCCTTGGGAGGTCCTGAAATGTTTGTCTGGAGCTTGGGTCATGGTGAGAGGAACCCCTGGACTTCAGCCTTCACTCATCTAAACACTACCTGAGTGGCTTTAGGGAAGCTATTACTGTTATGGGATAATGTTTATGTCCCCCCAAATTCATATGGTGAAGCCTTAAGCTCCAATGTGATGGTATTTTGGAGGTAGTGTCTTTGAGAGGTGATTAGGTTTATTTTTATAATTATTATTATTTAATTCTCACTTGGGGATACTTTTCCATTGATTTTTTTAGAGAGAGTGTAAGAGAGAAAGAAAGACAGAGAACAATCAATGTGAAAGAAACACATCTATTGGTTGCCTCCCGCACATGCCCTGACCAGGGCCCGGGCCAGGAAGGAGCCTGCAACCAAGGTACATGCCCTTGACCAGAATCAAACCCGGGACTCTTCAGTCTGCAGGCTGACAGTCTATCCACTGAGCCAAGCCAGCCAGGGTGGGATGTGATTAGGTTTAGATGAGGTCATGGGAGTGGACCCCTCGTGATGGGATTAGTGTCCTGGTAAGAAGAGAAAGAGACACCACAGAGCTTTGTCTCAAAGTTCTCTAAGCAAACACACCAAGGAAAGACCTTTTAAGCACACAGATTGAAGGAGCTGGCATTAACTTCTATTACCGGGACATATATTTTCTGATTCTCTATTCTCTCTACACCATGTTTTGGGTTCCTACTAGGTGCCAACTACTGTGCTACAGAAGAGGCGGTGTAACAATGAAGAAAAATGTCCCTGTTCTCTAAGCAGCTTTCAGAGTTGGGTCCTGTAGCTATAAATAAAGTGAGCTCATCTAATTCCTGGTCCCTAATCGCTGAAAAAATATTTTTTTAAAAAGAGGGGGGTCGGGAGTAAAAATGATTTGTAGTATTATTTTGGAGAAAATTAACATTATTGAAAAAATTTATATTTAGGAGAAGTTATTCCAACCAATCACCAGGAAGGCATTTTTCTCCTGAAGGTAATATTAATAATCTTTAGTAGACATAAAATAATGTTTATTTTATTTTCCTCTGGCTCTAAAAATACACAGCTCACTGAAAGCCAAAATCTAATTTGTAATTTTCACAGCTGAATCACATCCATTTCCTTCCAAATCGGATATTAGTGGGCATAGCCACTGTTGCCCAGCAGCAGCCCAGCCCAAAGCCCAATGGCTCCCCTGGGAGGGCCTGGAGGTAAGGCTCCATTTATAGCAATCCTGAAAAAGAGCATCTCCAAAGGAGAAGATATTCAATCAACAGACAGAAAGTTGGAGGAGGAGAACTTTAAGGCTCTTTCCAAGCCCAGATTCCATCATTCTGAGAGAGTCTTGGCTCATGAAATGCGATGGACACTCTATACAGGCTCTGAATGGAAGCCAAGTGTTCTAATTTCCAACTTATAACTTTGTAAAGCAGGCTATGGTGGGTCTGGTCTAGAGCTCAAGAAATAAAACAATGTTGTCTTTGAAATAAGGGAAATTGTTTACACGGCAAACAAATATGCAGGCTAGCAAACCATTTTACACAAACCTACAAAGCCTCCTATAAGCCTCAGCATAGAGGATTACAGATAGACCTCCACAAAGGATACAGAGGCAGCCATAGTTATAAAGCTCAAAACAAGCACTTGAGAGAAGAGTGGGCTCACAGGGATACTGCTGCTCTCTGATTAGGGGTCACAGTAGAGGGAGAGGCAGCAATATATTCCATGACCTTCACTTTGGGCCCTCCACAAAGACTGAGTAAAGACCTGGAACAGTTTTAAAGCTGACTGGATAGTTTTTATGTGCCTAGACTGTTTCCTAGAGGAAAACTTTTTGAGGGAAAAAAAATAGACAAAGGAGAGGTGGTATTTGGGAGCATAGTGGCACAGTAATCCAAGAGCCTAGTTGTCAAGAGGAATTTTAAATTCTGATAATCCAAATAATAGGCACAAATTCAAAGGACATCCTTGCCACCATTAAGAGCAATCTGATTCAAAAGAACAATATCTTTCCACCGATTGCTGACTGGGACAATATGCTGCTGATGGTTGTGTTTTTAAAGATGTATAGAATCTCAGAAGGGTATCTATATTACATGAAGGTTGGGAGCATGGGACTTGGAGTAAAAACTGAGTTTAAATCCCAGATTTATCTCATATTATCGGATGACCTTGTGTCAGTCACTTAACCTCTCTGAGGCTTAAGTTTTCTTATATTTATTATGTGCTACCAATACATTCTTCAGAATGTCATTCTAAGAGTAAATGAGATAACATATGCAGAACTCAGCACTAATGCAAGTACTTAATATTATAAACACAGATCTAAAAGTTACATTAATTTAGAATAATGCTAATCTAGAATATAATTAATTATATTTAATTCAAACCCTTTATATATGAATAAACCATAACTCAAAGAAGGAACAACTTTCTCAAGATGATAGCTAAGATGTCTCAGAGGCAGTACAAATCTTCTGGCTTCAGGCCAGTGTTCCCCTTTGGCACCATGTTCACGTACATTGGGGTGATTTGTATATATTCCATACACCCCTAATTTCCCCGTAAATGTATTCCCATAGCTTGCTCCTTACACGAGGAAACAAGTTCCCCAATACTTTTCTGAGAAGAGTTCTCATTCTCCAATATCCTATGATCTGACTCCTGTTTCATCACTTGACCTCTAAGAGTCAATGTGTGTGTCCTAGCTTAAGCTTTTCTTTATTTCTAATAGCCAATCACTGGTCATTGAGTACTGCTGTCAGTGAATTATTTGATATGTACTAGTATTTATTGCTATATCACTTTTTATAGTATTAATAATGAGGACTTTTAATCTCTAGCCCCATCAAACTAATCACCGTAAATTATATAACCAGATGAAGATAGTCCTACACACTCCCTATCACACACCCAAGATCAATAGATTGATAAATTCATGATCTGTAGTGGGTCAACGGAAATTCCTGAGTTGTAGTTCAAAGAGTTAGAAATTTTAAAAGGGAGGGATGTCCAAAGATGTTGGTTCCCAGTACCTCTAATCTCTGTCTTGATGAATCCAGATGACTGAGATGCCAAGAACTCTCTCCCAAAACCCAGCTGGAGAGCTGCACAGGGAGAGGAAAGAGAGCAATCTATTATTCTTAGAGAAGGAAAAGGTTCACTTTCCTGAGGGTCTGTAATAACTTCATCCTTTGGAACATATAAGTGGATTCTGTGACCCAATTGTTTGCCAACTTCTTAGGCCACTGCAGCTTTAGATCTATATCCAGTCCATATAATGAGAACTATGTCTTCTGTCTCGAGCTTCGAGACAGGATCCTTTGCTCCATTGTGAAGAATTCTTTTGGGTCTTAAGTAGAAAGGAAAATTAAGCCATTTGAACTCTGGAATACTTATTGAGTGCCATAAAGATCAGCTCGCCATCCAAACTACCAAGAGAAAAATATGCAGTTTCCAGTACACCTTAGCTTGTGAGTTTGAAAAGTCCTCTTCACCATTCCCATTAACACCACACTTTAAGGAGATTAGTCATTACCAGTGACTCTAAAGATAAGGTTCACACCATTTCATGGTGTCTCTTTCAGAATCAGAGAGATATATGAGCCTGTGCTTACAATAATCAATCCCAAAGAGCCGCACATCATCTCTACGTGAGTGTCTCGTGAACCACACCTTCAGCCCCGGGTTCCCTTGAACACCAATATTCTACTTCGGAGTTTGTATTACCCATTTGAGGAAAACCTACTGTTGCTTAAAAGTAATATATTTAATATTAAATGTATATTTTCTCCAAAGGACTTCATATCTTGTAATAGGCCCTAAATAAATATTTGTTGCCTAAATTCTTCCTGCTGACCTTGATACTTAGTCATTTTTCCATCATTCCTCCAGGCATCAAGAAGTCATTTTTTTTACTCTGCCCTTTCCATGAACCTTCAAGTCTGATCAGTCACCAGTTTGTCAAATATTTCTTGGAGACACATCCACATTTGTCAACACCCAGATTCAGGGATTCTGATATTTTATGCCTCTCTCTCTTGAACTCACTTCTCAGTTTCTCTTCACTCTAATCTATCTTTAATCCATCTTTTAAATATATAGTTGACAAACAATCCCTAAAAGTCCTGGAGAGTGCTTTCAAATCCTGGAGTTGAGGTTTTCAAACTTTGCAAAGAGCCATAGGAGTTCAATAGTGGGAAGGTGTGGGAAGACAAATGGAAAGGCTTTGAGGGTCCTCTCATCCCTTCTTCCACCAGAGAGAATTCTTTTTATTCTTTTCTATTTTACAGGTTGGGATCCATAGCAGTTTAAAGTGATCTCTATTGCAAAAAACAAGTTTGTAATCAATGGCTCAGGTATAACAGGCAAAACTCCTTAACCTGCCATTGAAGACTCTTCCAGTCTAACCCTTCACACATTTGCAATAATAGCTCATTTTATTTTTCTTCAAGTTGGATTATCTTACTGACTATCTCAATGGATCTTAGCAGCTCCCACCTTTCCTTCTCATCCCCTTACCTAATTGTTCTCCATCTGTGGTATTCATAAGTGTTATTATCAACCAAGTATTTCTATTTCTCTACTCTCCCAATGCAAGACAGAATTATTCTTCTTAGGACTGTGTGTACAGTTCTGGCCATGACATTTGAGGCTAAGTTATTTGTGTCCCTTACAGAGCAGAGCATTAATTGCCATTTTAGACACATATACCCTCACACCTACCAAACATCTGTCCTTCTCCCTGATACTGCAACTAGCTACTCTGAGCATGGATCCCAGAGTAAAGATGAGATTGAGCAGATTCCCCAACAATTCAGAATGATTGAGGACTAAAGATCTGTTGCTGTAAGCAGCTAAGATTTTGAGATTGTGCTGTGTTGCTGTGATATTTCCTAAACGATGGGCTAAAATAAAATCCTTTTCAAGGTCATTTTTTGACTAAACCATTTTATTATGTACTAGGGGCCCGGTGCACAAAAATTTGTGCACTCGGGGTGGAGGGAGTCCCTCAGCCCGGCCTGTGCCCTCTGACAGTCTGGGACCCCTCAGTGGATGTCCTATGATGGCCCCAGTCTGCCAGGCGCCTTTTGTGTGTGTGTGTGTGTGTGTATGTGTGTGTGTCGCCACTGGGGACCTGCCCCCAGCCGCATCTGAGGCTCGGAGCAGTCCTCCTGTGTGTGTCTACCTGCTG
>PVJC01013235.1:0-38331 GCA_004026665.1 Murina feae
CTGTGCTGGCAGCTGTTAGCCTGGCTTGTGGCTGAGCAGAGCTCCCCCTGTGGGAGTGCACTGACCACCAGGGGGCAGCTCCTACATTGAGCATCTGCCCCTAGTGGTCAGTGTGTGTTATAGTGACCAGTCATTCCCAATCGTTCTGCTGTTAAGATCAATTTGCATATTACCCTTTTATTATATAGGATAGAGGCTGGTGCACGGGTAGGGGCCACTAGTTTGCCCTGAAGAGTGTCCTGGATCAGGATAGGGGTCCTGCTGGGGTGCCTGGCCAGCCTGGGTGAGGGCTTAATGGCTGTTTTCAGGCTGGCCAAGCCCTTCAGTAGGGACCCTCACCCCATGGGGGTTGGCCAGCCTGGGTGAGGAGCTGAGGGCTGTTTATAGGCTGGCCACACCCCCTTCAGGGTGGAGGTCCCCACTGGGGTGCCTGGACAGCCTGGATGAGGGGCTGATGGCCATTGTCAGGCTGGCAACTCGCCCCTGTGACCCAAGCTCCCAGCCTCTCCTTTTTTTCAGCAGGTATCTGGGATTTATTTATCTTCTATAATTAAAACGTTGTAGCCTTGAGTGGAGCCCAGTGCTGGCCTGGGCAGGCGGGAAGCTTGGCTTCCTCCATCACCGGGGGCAACCCAAGCCTTCTGCTCACTCCAGCTCCTTGGCCACTGTTATCTTCATGACAGAGTGACAGAGTGATGGTTAATTTGCATATTACTCTTTCATTAGGATTTTAAAATCCATTCCAATTTCAAAACTATATACTAGTACTTTTGAAATCTTGAGTACTGTGTCTATAAAGTTTAATGCTTTGGCTTTAAAATTCACACTTAAAATCCACTGCATTGCTAAGGCTCAAAGAAAGCCACATGTGAAAAGAAGACCGAAACAGCAGAATGGAAAGAAGGAAAAAGACTGAGCGCAGGGCAGCTTGGTAAAGTAATGTCAGGTGGATTTTTAGAAAAGTTAAAAATGTCCATCACACCACAAGGTTGAATTTCTCAAATCACAAAAACAGAAAGGAGCCCTAGTCGGTTTGGCTCAGTGAATAGAATATCAGCCTATGACTGAAGTGTCCTGGGTTTTATTCTGGTCAAGGGCATGTAGCTTGGTTGCAGGCTCCATCTCCTGGTCAGGGCATGTGCAAAAGGCAACCCATCGATGTGTCTCTCTCACATTGATGTTTCTCTCTCTCCCCGCCCCCTCCCTTCTACTCTCTCTAAAAATCAATGGAAACATATCCTCAGGTGAGGATTAACAAAAACAAGAAAAAACAGAAAGGACCAGTAGAAACTACAAGGAAAAAAATTTTTTGTTGTTGTTATTAATCCTTACCCGAGGATTTTTTTTTTCCATTGATTTTTTTTTTTAAGACAGAGTGGAAAGGATAGAGGGAAGGGGGGAGAGAGAGAGAGAGAGAGAGAGAGAGAGAGAGAGAGAGAGAGAGAGAGAGAGAGACACTAGTCAGTTGCCTCCCACACACACCCTGATTGGGACAGGAATCAAACCAGTGGCGCTCTAACTAGTTAACAACACTGGCCAGAGCACAAAGGAAAAAAAATTACAGAAGCATTCAATAATTTGAGGAAGGGGGAATTATAGTTGTGCGACTGGGGAGAAGTAGCTTGGTCCTTTTTTAAGGGCCCAAAGAGCTTTCTGTTTGGCATCTTGTGGATGGGGTTGTAGGCACTGTGCAAAATGCAGCCATGTATAAATGTACAAAAAGTGCCCAAAAAATTAATTCAAGATAAAAAGATCAATAGGGTTTGGGAGGCATTGAAAGTTAAAATCTGATTATGAGGATGAAAAAAAGGAGTGTGTTTGGGATTTGTTTTCAAAGTCAGAGGGTGAAATTGGAGGAAGAACACTTTTGTTTTGTTTTTCAAAATATACATGAACTCAATGGGTGGATAAGATTTCTATCTAGCAATAAAGTTCACCAGGGAGAATAGGCTAACCAGGGAGACTGTCTACTAAGTACAAACCAGGACCAACACAAGCCTTATCACAGGATCCACCTGAACTCCGCGCATGTGCTCACTGGTTGTAGGAGTCCAAAACTTGCACTTAAAATGCCAGGGTGACCACTGTAAGTCTACTCAACTGCCTCTTGAAACACAGACACTATTCTTCATTGCTTAATAAAATAACAAAAGAAGTTTTAAGAATGAAGCCATCTGAGAGAGTTTCATAACAAAATTAATAATTAAATTCTGAAATTGAAATGTAAATCCTAAATTATAGAAATATTATGATTATAAATTTCCATAGTAGAGTCTTTCAGTTGAAGTACAAGTGAGATCACAATCATGAGATTTCCCCTCCCTTTTGAAAATAAAGTGGAAAAAACTGCATCATTTTCTATGAAATTTTAAACCATATTTTGTCTGGCTTTTTCCATTAGAAACTGAAATTCAGGTCCCTATAAATATTTTAATACTATTCTTCTATGAGCAGGAACAATCTATCAGGGAACAATTTCATAATTGTTTCACAAGCTTACAATGCATATAATGTCACAAAGTAAAGGTCCTGGGTTGAAAAGAAGAAGGTTATTATACTTTGAGAATAACAGTGAGATCTTGATAATACATCCATCAAATGAAGAAACAGATACTATGGCCAATATGTAATTCAAATGCAGATTAAATTAAGTGCCTGTTGGAGAGAGGGGGAAGAACTCGCTATAAATTTTATTTATGGAAAGTAATAGTATTGAATACCTTTTCCTAAAAAGTCACAGTTCACTCTCTATATTTCCCTTCTCCATACCATCAAAAATAAGGCTACTTTTGCTTTGCTTGACTTTTGTTAGTGAACCTTTTATGGGTTGAATGGTGTCCCCCTAAAAAAGATATGTTCAAGTCCTAAATCTCAGTACCTGAGAATGTGACCTTATGTGGAGGTAGGATCTTTACTGAGGAAATCAGGTTAAAATGAGGTCATTAGGATGGGCCATAATCCTTATGACTATTGTCCTTATAAAAAAGGAAAAGTTGGTCCCAAAGGGACACATAAAGGGAAAATAATGTGAAGAGACTGGGAAAAGATGGCCATCTACAAGCCAAGGGGAGAGGCCTGGAACAGATCCTTCCCTCACAGCCCTCAGAAGAAATCAACCCTGCAGACACCTTGATTTTGGATCTCCAGCCTCCAGAACTGTGAGACAATAAATTTGTGTTGTTTAAGCCACCCAATCTGTGGTACTTTGTATGGCAGGCCAGAAGCCATGAGGACTTTTTATTTTGAAGTCCACACAAACCAACTCTGTATTTATCCACAGGAGAATTTTGCCAGAAATTAATGTCAAATTTATTAGGCTGTAATTTCTACAATCTGTCTCTTTTTCCCTTTCTAAAACATGAAATATTTTCCCATTCCCAAAACTCTCAAAGCTCTCTTTTGCAAATAATTTCTTAAAGAGAACAGACAAGAAAGAGTATAACTATGGCATTAACTCTGTGACAACTATTTACATAGACTATGATTTATTCCTTACAGCAGGGGTGGGGAACCTTTTTTCTGCCAAGGGCCATGTGGATATTTATAACATCATTTGTGGGCCATACAAAATTATCAACTTAAAAATTAGCCTGTTGTAGGAGGCAGCCGATCAATTATTCTCTCAACATTGATGATTCTATCTCTTTCTCCCTCTCCCTTCTTCTCTGAAATCAATAAAAATATGTATTTTTTTAAATTAGCCTGCTATATTTGGTCAAACATTTAATTAACTCACCCTAATGCCTTGGCAGGGCCAGATGAAATGATTTCAAGGGCCTTATACTGCCCCACAGCTGGACGTTCCCCACCCCGGCCTTATAGTAATCAGAAAAGGCAGTAAGGATTATCATTCTCATCAGCTGAGACCCAGCCCGCTCATGTTATAGATGGGAGAGCTGACACTACAGTACATCACCATTTTACAGATGGGGGAACTGAGGCAGAGCAAGGTGAAGTCAGTAACCCAGCTGAGCACCTAACCCCATTCTCTGAACTCTCCCACCACCTCTTCTCCCTTTATTAAGGGCCAGGACTCCATGATTTCAGGTTCCCAGGTCCCTGAAATGCCATTCATCTGGACCTAGAGATTCAAACTTCTTTTATTTCCACGAAAAATGGCTCGATGTCTTCTTACTATCGGCTCTTTAATTTCTTAATAATGTTCATAGATCTCTTCTAGTTTTAACTATTTTCTTCCTGGTTGAAAGAATGAAAACTAAATTAATAGTTGCTTTTTTTTCCCCTTTGTCATCTTTTACTATGATAGCATCTCCCCCAAACCACTGTTCTCCTTTTTTCTCGTTGCTTTGTCTTTAGAATTTTTCACAAGCCATTGCTCACATTGGCTGTCAGCCTCCCTGACCCTGTTCTTCCTGTCTGAGCATTTTTGAATTCTCAGTTTGCACCTTTTAACTTGTGTTGTACTAACAGGAGCTGAGAGAGCTCCAGCAATGTCCTATGTTGCTTTTTGTTTTTCGGTCTAGTTTTAGAAAGCATTCCCCCTTTTCTCTCAAACTGAAATAATGTGCACATTTTTAATCAGAATTTTGTCAAAGTCTTCTATCTCACTGAGGCACCTTTTCTTTGTTCTTTCGTTTATTCAGTAAATCTTTACTAAAGGCCAACTGTGAGCCAAGGACCATTCTAGTCACTAGGTGTGAAAGGGGAATCAAACTCTTGCCTCATAGTTTCTCATGACCTAAGGCTCCCTGAACACACATAACCCTCTCACTTCTTATACATTCATTTTTATTATTACACACCAGAGGCCCGGTGCATGAAATTTGTGCACAGGGAAGGGGGGGGTGTTCCTCCACCCAGCCTGCACCCTCTCCAATCTGGGATCGCTCTCACAATCCAGGACTGCTGGCTCCCAACCACTCACCTGCCTGACTGCCTGATTGCCCCTCACCACTCCCCTGCCAGCCTGATCAATGCCTAACTGCTCCCCGGCCAGCCTGATTACCCCTAATTGTCCTCCCCTGCCAGCCTGGCCACCCCAACTGCCCTCCCCTGCAGGCCTGGTCCCCCCCCCAACTGCCCTCCCCTGCAGGCCTGGTTCCCCCCCAACTGCCCTCCCTTTCAGGCCTTGTCCCTCCCAACTGCCCTCCCTGGCCGGCCATCTTGTGGTGGCCATCTCTGACCACATGAGGGAAGCCATCTTGTGGGTTGGAGTGATGGTCAATTTGCATATTACTCTTTTATTAGTTTGGATTTACTGTGTTAATATTAGTAATATTATATCAGTTTCAAGTGTACAATTCTATAGTACATCATTCATGTATTGCATTGTGTGTTCACCACCCCAAGTCTGGTCGCCTCCCATCACCATATATTTGACCCCCTTTACCCTCTTTAACGTTCCCCCAACTCCCCTTCTCCCCTGGTAATCACCATACTGTTGTCTGTGTCTATGAATTTGTTGATTTTGTTTGTTTATATTTGTTTGCTGCTTTCTGTTTTATATCACACATCACTCTTCTTGGTATTTGAAAATATTTATTCATCTAAACAGCTGTACCTAATGTTCACCTTAGTGTTATTCACAATAGGTGAGACATAGAAACAACCTCAGTGTCCTTTGATAGACTATGGGATAAAGAAGATGTGGTACATGCACACAATGGACTACTATGCAGGCATAAGAAAGGATGAAATACTGCCAGTTACAACAACACAGATGAATCTTGAGAGTTATCAGGCTAAGCAAAATAAGTCTCATACACTCTTAATAGGCTTTCTTAAGGTCTGCTATTTATTCCTTTTTTCACTCTGATGAACTTCAAAATAAAAGAGACCACCTATTGAAAGTCTTTACAACTACTACATCACTAACCAACGCTTCCTTATTTTCCACATGAAGTCCAAAGAAGCCTGGAGACAGTAACACTATAAACAAAAGCAAAGCAAAAAATAAAAAAAATCACCTGTTTTATACTTTTAGCAGCTATCTCGGCAAAGCCTCCCCTTACCAGAGCCTCTGTGCCAAAGTGTAAACACACTGAGGTTCTTCAATTATGTTTTCTACCTGCGTGAACCGCTCAGTCAGCCCTGAAGTGGGGCCACTTCTGTTTCTCCTTCATTTCATTCTCACCCAAATTCTCCATCACTTTCTCACCTTCAAGTTTCCTTCTTTCTATACACGGACGCACCTAGTAGACATGTTCTCTTTTCCTTTAGCATAGCAAGCCCCGCTACTGCCAGAACTGAGTCCTCAGCCTGTCGCCACCACACACTGGCGGTATCTGTGGATCTTACGAACTTTTTTAGTGTCTGTAGATCTTGGTGCAGATGAGTGAGATCATAATCATTCCCCTGTTGGTCTCTGCTGAGGATTACTTGTTCCTTCCTCCATTCGGGCACTCCTTTGATGTTACCACCTATTTTCTCCTGCTAGGGAATTAATTTTTAAGTCCTGAGGAGCAAACTCTCTGGACCCACCCGGGTAAGTATACACCAGGGAAAGATGCCAGAGTAGGGGGCTTGCTAGCCAATAAAGGGCCGCTGTGTCTCACTCAGAGTAAGTGTTGTCGCCCTAGCCGGTTTTGTTCAGTGGCTAGAGCACTGGCCTGCAGGTTGAAGGGACACGGAGATCGATGCGGGTTGCATGTGCGGGAGGCAACCAACCGATGTGTCTTGCTCATGACCATGTTTCTCTCTCCCTGTCTCCCCGCTCCCTTCCACTTTCTCTAAAAAACAATGTTCTTTTAAAATCAATCCACACGTGTTTATTCAGTGTGTGTAATATATACCCATCACTGTACCAAGAAAAAACAATATGCTGTGCTTTCAACATCTGTCAAACTGCCACTCTGCAGGACACTTCCTGGGCAGCTGCCCCTGTGCACAAATCTTAGGTGCTTTCCTACCCACACAGCTCCTCAGGTATACATGACACAGGAGACACACAAATGAACCACTCCTGACTCCTGGCCAATTAAACCTGATGTTACGTAACTACCATCAAAAAAAAAAAAAAATACAGGGGCAACCCTCTACACAAGAGTTTTCTTCTTCAGCAGCCTCTCAGAAAAAAACTGTTCTGATAGTGTTTCTATTCCTGATAGGAATAATCTTTAATTATCATGTGCCTTAAGCATCTAGAAATTTTAAAATAGAATTCCACTTCATTTTAAGAAAATCAAAGAACTATGTCAATGGCAAAAAAAACCTGGGGGGGAGGGGAAAAGAGGGTGGTGGAAGGGGATGGACAGGAGCAGCGCAGAGGAGAAACGCTGACTCTGCCGAGTTGTTTCTGAAGTCCTGGAAGTCGAGGAGAAAGACAAGAGCACTGAAGAAAGTCACCCAAGAAAATCAAATTCAGGACATAAGTAAAATGAACTTATCTCCAGGAAATAAATAAAGCATACTTCTTTCCAGTGAGAAAGAAATATATGGCTATGCAAGTGAATGTGCACATGGCGTGACGACTTAAACATAGGATTTACTCCTAAGACTTTGATAAACATCGTTGTAACAAAGTGATTTTTTACAAACTGCCTTTGTGGACCCCATTATTCTTGTCATCCTTTCTCCAGGGGCATGTCTGTGACCAATAATCTAGCTATAAATGTCAATATTTCACCTAAACAGATGAAGTGGTAGCTCTTGTTCATGAGTATTAGCAGTCCCAGGACAGCCAGCACCAGCCAGGATCCCACATGGATCCTCAGGGAAAGACAAGTCTGTTCCTCTCATTGAGTCTGCTCTCAGCTAAGGATGCCTGAAGCTGAGCTGTTCACTAAGACTGACAACGGAGCTCACTGTGCCCCCCACAAACCTAGCTGGGCAATGTGCTCCGTCCAGGGGACATTTACTGAACACACAGCTGGTGCTGGAGGATACAAAGGCAATAGGGACTGTTCCTACCCTCAAGAATACAATTTGTTAGTATGAAAGACTTATTTATAAAAATCAAATCTAGAGAGTTATATCCAAGGTCCTCCCACAAATAGGTCCTCCTATCCATCTCTTATGTGCAGGCAGCAAACTGTTCAAATGTCATGCCCAACTTCTACTGATTGACCAACTAGACCTGGTAGATTTCAGATCATAATTTTTGTTATAAGGACATATGAAGACTCATGTGTCAGCAGTTCAAACTGTACACATTATGATGACAGCAAGAAATACACCTGTTGTTTAATAATGAATTTGACTAGCATTTGTCCCTGGTTCCTGGAACATGCTCTAAATAGTTGGAATTTCCCAAGTAATTGGAAATATCTCTGTCATTTTCATGAGCCCCTTGGCCCCTACTTGAGTAATGCTAACAAGATGGCTCAGGATGGGGCTGGCCACTCCACAAATCATGTGAGTAGAGGGTTGGAGCTTTGGGTGATATCCATGGACCTTTTGCATGGAGGAAATGGGCGGGGGGGGTGGAGGCCTGGAGATTGAATACACATGGTTAATGAGTCGTCATGCCTGTGTAATGAAACCTCAATAAAAACTCGGGACACCAAAGCTCAGTAGAGATTCTTGGGTGTAGAGAGACACATCCTGCCTGATTCCATGGAGCCAGGGTAGAGAAACACTAGGTCCAGGCTCTTCCCAGACCGTTCCTTATGTGTCTCCTCACTTGAGTGGCCCTGATTTATATCCTTTATAATCCTATCTAATAAAAGAGTAATATGCAAATTAGGCATCACTCCATGACAAAGATGGCCACCACCATAGGCACAAGACAGCAGCACCTATAGCCACATCCTATCTAATAAAAGAGTAATATGCAAATTAGATGTCACTCTATCACAAATTGGCCGCCCCCATAGCCACAAGATGGTGGTGTCCAGTCCGACTCAGCCTCGCCACTGAAGTGGTCAGGCCTGTTAGCCAGGCAGGTGGCAGGGGAGGTGGGGGCCTGAGGGGTGGAACAGGTGATCAAGGGAGCTAGGGGTCCCCTGCCCAGGCCATAAGCCTTCACCAGAGGCCTCAGGCATGGGCAAGGGTGGAGCTGGTGATCAGAGGGGGTAGGGGCAGAGCTGGTGATCGGAGGGATATGAGGGTGCCCTACCCAGGCATAAGGCCTGGGCCAGAGGCCTCAGGCCTGGGCAGGGGCAAGGCTGGAGATCGCAGAGGCCTGGGCTCTGCAGGGCCAGTGATCAGAGGGGCAGGGGCAGAGCCTGCAAGCCCAGGAGTCTGGGCACCAGTGGAGCCAACAAAGCTGTAGGGCAGGGGTGGAGTTGGCAATTGGAGGGGCCTGGGCAGGGGCAAAGCCAGTGATTGCAGAGGCCTGGGCTCTGTGAAGCCGGCGATCAGAGGGGCTTGGAGGTCCCCTGCCCAGGCCTGTAGCCTCGGCCAGAGATTACAGGCCTGGACAGGGGTGGAGCTTGGATTGAAGGGGCAGGGGTGGAGCCAGTGATCAGAGTGAACTTCAAAGAAAACACCTTTTCTGAACATTCATTGGCTAAGCTCCTTGTATGCCACTGGTAATAGTCTTAGTAACTTGGGTAATAAGAATACAAAAAGGCAATCTAGGGTTTTTCCACCACACTCCTGAAGAATAAAATGAAGGTCCACTGCTGGAGGGCTAAGAAATGTCATATCCTGCCCTAGCCGGTTTGGCTCAGTGCATAATGCCTCAGCCTGCTGACTGCAGGGTGTGGGTTCAATTCTGACCAAGGGCATGCACCTAGGTTGCAGGCTCCTCCCTGGCCGGGGCCCAGGACAGGGTACATGCAGGAGGCAACCAATCAAAGTGTTCCTCTTACTTTATTGTTTCTCTCTGTTTTTCCCTTCTCTTCCACATTCTCTAAAAATCAATGGAAACATATCCTCAGGTGAGGATTAAAAAAGAAAGAAAGAAATGTCATATCCTATGAAAACACATCTTAAAAATGCCTTAAGAAAGTTGTCATTTCTTCATGGTGAAGGGACTGGAGTCCGTGTTGATGAAAACACCTTGGTGGCTATGGTGACTGACAGTGGCTGCAGCAGCGGGGTGATGGGGCTGGTGGCTTCTCCTGATTAGCCTGGTTGCCTACCACAAAGGAAGGCCAGACTGCGGCTTAGGCCCGCTCCCCAATGGAAGCAGGGATCGGGCCTAAGCAGTCAGTAGGACACCCCATGAGGGTTCCCAATATGTGAGAGGGGGCAAGCTGGGCTGAGGAAACCAACCCCCAGTGCACGAATTTCATGCACCAGGCCCTTCGTAAGACAATAATCTTAAGTATAGTACTTCCCTAAATTCTGTGAGTTATTCTAGCTAATTTATCAAATCTGAATGGGTAGTGGAAACCCCCACATTTGTAACCAGTTGGTCAGAAGTGTGGTTGGCCTGGGGACACCTGAACTTGTGTCTGGCATCTAAAGTGAGGGCTGTCTTGATAGGATTACACCCTTAAATTGTGAAGTTGTCGCTAATCCCAGGTGGCCAGTGTTAGAATTGCACTGGCTACCCCCATTCTCAATTCCTTAAACTCATGACAGAAATAATCCTTTTAAGAAGCAAAGTTCTTGCAGCTGACTGGATCTCCCCACCTCCACACCCTCCCCCCCCCCCCCCCCCCCCCCCCCCCCCCCCCCCCCCCCCCCCCCCCAGGTAAAGAGCTGCCACTGTCCAGTCTCAGCAAGAAACTGCCTCAACGGTAGGTGCAGCCCAAGGTAGGTTTTTTGATAAGTGATGTCACTGAGGGGTAAAAACCATAATGACAGCACAGGAAGACAGAGTGCAGTAATTGCGAGATTCAGCACAGCTTCACTAAGGCTGTCAAAGCTGGGTACCTTAAAGATGCAAGTCACTTTAAAAGAGGGAAGGGCAGGAGGCAGAAGAGCAGTGCGAGGAAAGGGTCAAATTGCTGTGTCAAGTTTAACAAGAACAAGAATTATATCTCATTTTTATTAACTCCTTCCTATGTGCCTGAAACTCTGCTAAACTTATCTGAATGAATTCTTACTCTGATGGAGTAGTCTATTAGTATGCCCATTTTACAGGTGAAGATGATAAGACTTGGGTTAAGAAGCCTGACGAAGGATCAGAGCCAGCAGTCCAGTGGCTGAAGAGGAGAAGCACAGACAGGAGTGGGAGAGGAAGGCCGATTGTGAAAGGCCTTGGGTTCTGTCAGAAACCTAATTTTTTGTAGGCACTGGGATCCATCAGAGGTATTGGTTCAAGAGAATAATGTGACCAGAACCGTGATTTCGAAAGATAACTGTGGTGGCAGGAAAAGCATTCAAAAAGAGAAAGACTAGAATAGGAAGACCAGTCAGATCACTAGCCAACTATGATAAGAGAGTCTGAACAAGGGCAAAGACAGAGGAAATGAATACATGGAGATGGGGATAAAGGGAAAGGGGATGTAGAAGATGACAGAGATGCATGAGGCCCGGAGCTCGGGTGGGTATGGAAAGAGAAGCCAGGAGAGGATGGCACAGACATCCAAACACCATCTATACACGTCTGAGTCTCTGCTATACCTTTCTGTACTGATGTGTGCATTTACTGCACTATTCTTGACGCTCCTGCCTGAATATGGTGGCATTCACACTCTTGGTCAATTAACAGATAATGGAGTAACACTTAAAGACCACATTCAGCCCTGGCTGAGGGGCCTGAAGCAGCAAGCCCATACACCACAAGGTTACAGATTAAAATAAAATTAAAAAGACCAAATCCAACACCAGCAGACAAGCCTCAAACTCCACACCCCAGACCTCTGGCCATCCCTTTTCTCCACGCTCTCTGTGCTTGACTTGCATGTGCCCTGGATGGGTAAGGAGCAGCAGGGAAGCTAATCAAGGATGTTTTGTCTAAGTGGCTTTTAGACTGCTGAGCTCAGGCGCAGGTATGGCAGACCTCCAGTCGACTTATCGATCTCATGCTAGTCAAAAGCACACACATCCCACTGGTTTTTTTCCTAGCTCCTCCTAGAATTCACTGGGAATGGATCAACAGAGAGTGTGGGAAAGTAAACAAGAGTTGAACACAAAGGGCTCCACTAAGACTAGAGATAAAATTAATACTGGGTTTCCAGTGTTGGAGCTAACAATCCTTGCCCGTCAAACCTGGTCCTTCTCACAACTTCCTGACTGCTGGTTCAGCCTGTGCCCCACATCTGGGTTTGATGGAAGAGGCTAAAGAACAGTTTTATTAAAAAGCAGCCTTGTAGAATCAATAATAATCCTTTTACTAAGTCCTTTAAATGTTCTGGGTACTTGGCTCATAAATATTATTCTGGATACTGGTTCTCACTCTGCTAAAAGCTTATGTCTTGCTAATAACCCTAACTATAGAAGTACAGAGAAAAAAATTGACTTTCTGTTCCCCTAGAGACAGAGCTGTGAGGGGCCAGGGCTCTGGAGGACGAAAGGTGTCAGGTGTGGATGTGTCTGCTTCCCTCTCACTCCTGACATTCCCCAGAACCACCATCCTTTGTAAAGCACTCATCTGAAAACGTTTAAAGAAGACATACCGAAATGCTCTCTTACACAAGCCCCGACACATAATCAATAGCCCTCTAAGCGCCCACATCTATATCTTGTATTAACCTTGTATTTCACTGTGGTGCAGGAGATATTTGCTGTGTTTCAACTCCAAATCTTCTCTAATCTGATATCATTCCATAATAGATACGTCATCACAGAGGGAAACTATGCATTGAAGACACCTTTTGTAAACATTTTCCAATGTGACAGAACTCAGTATGTGATTTGTAAATATGGTTTCCTACTATGATTTCAAAAAATACCAAAATTCATTAGATATCATCAATGACTCAGTAAGATAACTGAGAATCAAATTATTTTGCATATCCTATCTAATAAAAGAGTAATATGCAAATTAGTCATCACTCTGTGACAAAGATGGCCATGCCTACAGCCACAAGATGGCGGCGCCCAGTCCGCCTCAGCCCCGCAACTGAAGTAGCCAAGCCTGTTAGCCAGGCAGGTGGTGGGGGAGACAGAAGGGGCTGAGGGGCAGAGCCAGCAATCCCAGGGACCTGGGAAGGGGCGGAGCCAGAGATCACAGGGTTTGAGGGTCTTCTGCCCTGGCCTGGGAAGGGGTGGAGCTTGCGATCACAGGGATTTGGGGGTCTTCTACCCAGGCCCACAGCCTCGGGCAGAGACCTCCGGCCTAGGAAGGGGCAGAGCCGGCAACTGCAGGGTTTACGGGTCTTCTGCCCAGGCCTGCAGCCTTGGGCAGAGACTGCAGGCCTGGGAAGGGGCGGAGCTGGTGATCGCAGGGGTTTGGGGGTCTTCTGCCAAGACCTGCAGCCTTGGGCAGAGACCTCAGGCCTAGGAAGGGGTAGAGACTTCAGGCCTGGGAAGGGGCAGAGCTAGCGATCGTAGGGGCTTGGGGGTCTTCTGCCCAGACCTCTAGTCTCCAGCAGAGATTGCAGGCCTGGACAGAGGCAGAGCCCACGATCACAGGGGTTTGGGGGTCTTCTGCCCAGGCCTGCAACCTGGGGCAGAGATTGCAGGCCTGGGCAGGGGCAGATGCAGCAATTGCAGGAACCTGGGAAGGGGAGGAGCCCCCTGATCACAGGGGTTTGGGGTTTTTCTGCCCAGGCCTGCATCCTTGGCCAGAGGCTATAGGCCTAGGTAGGGGTGGAGCTGGGATTGGAGGGGCAGGGGTGGAGTCGGTGATGGGAGTGAACTACAGAAGAAACACCTTTTCTGACCGCTCATTGGCTAAGCTCCCTGTATTCCACTGGTAATATTCTTAGTAACTTGGGTAATAAGAATCCAAAAAGGCAATCTAGGGTTTTTCCACCACACTCCTGGAGAAAAAAAATGAAGGTCCACTGCCAGAGGGCTAAGAAATGTCATATCCTGCCCTAGCCAGTTTGGCTTAGTGCATCATGCCTCAGCTTGCTGATTGCAGGGTCTGGGTTCAATTCTGACCAAGGGCATGTACCTAGGTTGCAGGCTCCTCCCTGGCCGGGGCCCAGGTCAGGGCTCATGCAAGAGGCAACTAATCAAAGTGTTCTTCTCACTTTGATGTTTCTCTTTGTCTTTCCCTTCTCTTCCACATTCTCTAAAAACCAATGGAAACACATCCTCAGATGAGGATAAAAAAAAAGAAAGAAATGTCATATCCTATGAAAGATACATCTTGAAAATGCCTAAAGAAAGTTGTCATTTTTTCATGGTGAAGGGACTGGAGTCCGTTTTGATGAAAACACTTTTGTGGCTGCGGTGACTGGCAGTGGCTGCAGCAGCGGGGTGATGGGGCTGGTGGCTTCCCCTGATTAACCTGGTCACCTCCCACAAAGGAAGGCCAGACTGTGGCTTAGGCCTGCTCCCCATGGGGAGCAGGGAGTAGGCCTAAGCCGTCAGTAGGACATCCCCTGAAGGCTCCCAATATGTGAGAGGGGGCAGGCTGAGCTGAGGAACTCCCCCCACAAGAATTTCATGCACCGGGACCCTAGTATAAATATATATACACTAGAACCTTTTTTGCTTTGTTCAAATGAAGTGTCTCCTCCCTCACTTTCAACCATCCAATTTTAACACCAACAAAATGTCATCATCCTCCCATCCTCCCATCTATGTCAAGAAGCAAAAGGTCTAATTTTTTTCTGTGTGACATGTAACTAAAAAGTTAAGGCAGACATATTTTAACTGAAACTAACTAAAACTCCTACACACCACACAATATTCTTCCATAGAAACTCAGTGTTACTTTCAACAATGTGACATTTTACCCTCTCTTTAAGGGGGAAATATGAGGCAACAACTTTCAATTTATTATAAATAAGAGAGGGGACTAACATTTGGTTATCTAATAGGTGTCATTTGATGTGCTAAGGCTTACAAATTTTCCCCCATTTAATTTCTATAAAGTTCCTGTTGGGTAGAAATTATTGTCCTACTTTACAGATTATAATTAAACTCAGAAGAAAATAGATGAGAATCAGTAAGAAATCTTTTCGAGAGATATCGTACTTTGAAACTGAACCTGAAAGCAGAGAGAGGAAATTCCGCCTCATTTACTGTGGGCTGGCAAAAGTGAGCCTCTCTTGTCAAAGGGGGGTACTTTACCTCTGGGTGTGCAGACTCGGCAAACCCCAGCCACCAGACCACTATTCAGGCTCTCGAAACCTACTGTCCAGCTTCTTCAGGTCACCCCTCTGTCTACCTCCCCACAAGAAACTAGGCTGGTGAGCACTCTGAACTGGGGGACAAGGAGTGACCACACTCTGAGATGCAGCACAACCTTCACACTCACTGATGTGGCTCATCCCTACTGAACCTAAGTGCCAGGCTCTGGGGATACTGGGGTGGTCGACACAGGTACCCTCAGAGCCACTTCAAGACAGAAGGGACACAGACAAACATGTGGTTCCTGTGTAGATGGTGAGGGTTCTGGTGGGTGAGCTGAGTCCTAAAGGATGACTGGCTGTGGAGTAGGGTGTGGTTGGTCCAGACACTGTGAAAGCACTGGCTATCTGCAGTCATGAGCTAACTGCACACAGCACTGTATACTTAGCGTCAGCTTTCAGTGGGGCGTTAAGAAGATGGAGCCAACTAGTGTTTCTCCAGCTTTTTACACCATGATCCAGTACACATTTACACATATAACTAAAAGAAAAAACGTTTGCCAAAACAAGGCTCTCTTCACTGCTCAAATGTACCCTGATATTCTCTATATATCTATCTATCTACCTATATCTCCTTCCCGCCCTCTCTCTCTTTTCCTCTCCTCTCTCCTTCTCACCCTATCTTTCAGTTCTGGAAACAACCCTCTAAAGCAGTGGCTCTCAATCTTCTGGCCCTTTAAATGCAGTTCCTCATGTTATGACCCGCTGTTTAGAACTGCTGCTCTCAAGGGTGGCAACCCACAGTTTAAAAACATTGGCATTAACCTTTTAGTATAGTGGTTCTCAATCTGTGGGTTGCAACCCCTTTGGCGGTCGAACGACCCTTTCACAGGGGTCGCCTGAGACCATCCTGCATATCAGATATTTACATTACGATTCATAACAGTAGCAACATTACAGTTATGAAGTAGCAATGAAAATAATTTTATGGTTGGGTCATAACATGAGGAACTATATTTAAAGGGCCAGAAGGTTGAGAACCACTGTTTTAGTAGGTGTGACTATCACTTCTCTGATATATTTCCTCTCCTCTCTTTCCACCCTCTTTTCCCTGGAAAAGGTACCACTGAGGAAATGAGGGCACGGCTGTATACCAAGAATGTCTGCTGTGCACCAGAAACTGACCTGGAAACTTGCTTGACACACACTGTCCTATCAATCCTCACACAGCCTTGTGGGTAAGCATAACAATTCCCATTTTACAAATGAAGCTTAGCGATCAGGAGACTTGCTCAGTAAGACATGAGGAAGCCAGTATTCAAATCCAGTTCTGTGTTTCTTCAAAACTCCAATTGCACTGTAGGGCCTTTCATGAGAAGTTCTTAAGTAATTAAAGCTAACATAATAGCAAGAATTTCTTAAGTCCCCTTGAGATAACTCAAATCCTTGGAGTGTTATAAAACCAGGCTTGGGAGGCCTAAACAGAGACAAGGGAAATGTGTGGTGGAAAACTCTCAGGCTTAAATTCAATTTCCTTCGTAAGCCTTAGCAAAGGCACTAACAAGGAGTGACCAGCAGAGAAAAGGCAAATGAGAGCTAGTGGAATGCTGGCCTAGTCCCCCTCAGGACAGGCTGGCTGAACTGCACTGACCGTTCTGGGGGACTCCAAATGAGAGCACCTAGTCAGCATCTTCCAAGCTGTCAATAGCCAACAAATATTCACCAGATAAAACATGGACACAGGCAGAGCGAAAGTAAACACGATGCACAGCTCCCACTGTTTTATTTGTAAAGCCTTCCATAATTACAGTAAGTCAAAGTACTTGGTGAGAGGGAATCTTACTTGGAAGGATGACTAAACATATTTAGCACAGATATTTATGTTCTTTCAGCCCCATAAGTAAAGATACACTTACAAAATACAAGGTATATCAAAGAGGGCATGTCAGGACAAAATCTCAGCCCCAAAACCTTTCCACAAAAGCAATGACTTGGGGAAAGTATTGGCAAGGTCCTACTAAGTCAGTGCCACCCATGACCTAAAATAAGGGGACCTTTGGTGACAGTACGTTGGCATGGTTACTTGTAAGTGGTAATACTTCTCAGAAAATTTTATTTTTCACAAACACACAATAAATGTAATTTCAACTTTTACACATGAGAAATTAAATAATTTATTTTACAAATGGCCTTGGGGTTCACATTCACTGTGTGGCCTGTTGGGTAGCAAAACTTTCATAGTTTAGTCCTGACCGGTTTTGCTCGGTGAATAGAGCATCGGCCTGCGGACTGAAGGGTCCCGGGTTCGATTCCGGTCCGGGGCATGTGCCTTGGTTGTGGGCGCATCCCCAGTGGGAGGTGTGCAGGAAGCAGCTGATCGATGTTTCTCTCTCATCGATGTTTCTAACTCTCTATCCCTCTCCCTTCCTCTCTGTAAAAAATCAATAAAATTTTTTTTAAAAAAAGAAAAAAAAACTTCCTTACATAGTTTAACTTGGCATATAAATTCACATACAAATGTGAGCAATGTGTTTTGTCTAATCATCTGGTGTTATTTTCTCAGCACCTCAGCAATAAAAATATTGCCGAGTCTTCTTTTCTTTGCAAGTACCAGGATGAAAAAAAATCCTGAGTATGCTAAAGAATCCACTGCCTGCTTATGAAACATAAAGACTTATGAAAACATGGCACGTACTCAAGGAGCCTTGTTTGTTTTAAATATTTTAATAGTGTGCACTGCTGCACTGGGAACTAAATGCACATTATGCCCAACATTATATCCAGTGTGTACTATGCTTTGATCATTCTATCAAAAGATCAAAATTTAAATATTATGTAAATTATATTTTATACGTGTTCTCCTTTGCAGAAATCAAACGGCAAACTTGTTTCTTCTCTAAACACATGAGAATATAAATAAGCAACAAATTTAAACTGAAAAAAATACTACTTCACTCCATTTTTTAAAATGCCCTCTGGTATCAATTAAAATAAAAAGCCTTTGTGTTTTCTGAACATAATCCTAAATGTTTATGCTTATGCTTTTAAATTTTTAAGCATATTCTTAATATTTATTTTAAAGGTTCTTTAGCTAAATGTATATGCTATTTTCATAAGAAATGCTATGTAAGTCTTCTTTCTGAAAACTCTGAGAGGTTATATAAAGCAATGGAAATGAAGGCAGAAAACAGAGAATATTCAATCATCAATCATCAAGAAAAGTTGTCATTTTCATAACAACTAAATGTAAAGTATGAACCTTGATTGGATTCCAATTGTTAAGAAAAAACAACTATAAAAGACATCCTTAGGACAATGGGGAAAATGTGAACATAAACAGAATATTAGGTATTATGAAATTTCTGTTAATTTTCTGAGGTGTGATCATTGTTCTGTGGTTCTTTAAGAAAATATCCTTATTCTTAGTGCATGCATTATGAATTTTTAGGACTGACATATCTGGATGACTGAAACTCACTGATGCATGAAACTGACAAATGAACCAACAATTTTTAAAAGTACTAAAAATAATAATAAATAAGTAAGTAAAAAGTACTTGCACATAACATATAGATATGTATAGGAAACAAATATGGCAAAATGTTAATAATAGTGGAATCTCAGTGGAGCGTATACAGATGTTCATTGTCCCATTCTTCCAACCATTTTGCGTACATGAAAATTTTCATACTATAACGTTTCAGGGAAAAAAGAAGAGTCGTTTTCATTTATTGTATATTGAGGCCTGAACCAAACCAGGTACAGATAAAACTCTGCTTTACATGGCCACAGATTGTTTCATTTTCCAGTAGCACTACGCTTCAGAGAATCAATTTTCCACACTAAGCCAGAGAAATCACGGCAGCCCTTCTGGCCAAGGCCATAGGGAACAGCTGATTGACACACACCACCTGAATTAGAGGGAGACATCAGGATCCCCAGAGGGGAAGCTGCTTTGACCAGCAAGTTTGCATGGCAATCTGTGCACTTGGAAAAATAAAGGGGTGAGAACAGGGGCCTTTTGTAGCCAGGGACCTTCACAACAGACAGAGCCTACAACTTAATCAGGCTCTGTTCTTTGGAGATAACATATGACATGAAGTTAAAGCTAAATTAATTTAAACCATCAACTCTACTTATCCAGCCACTAAGGATGAATTATTTAATAAAGTAGACTACCAGGTTCAATATCAAGCAAAAAATCTGAGATGCTACCCAAAAATTAAAGCGAAACCAAATAACAAAGTTCTAGAATTAAATGACAATTTTTTGAGAGAAAATGTGTAAGCATTTGATTTACAGGTAACTCAAGTATTAAAAATGAAACCATCCTCTGAAACAACATACCTAGATGTTTCCTGTCTACAAAAAAGAGGTCTCTTTTTGTTTGGAGTCCAAATCTCAAAGGTTTTGGGCACTAGTTCACTAGGAAGTCAGAGTGCAAGCCAGCCATCCATGACTTGCTGCAGTAACTGATATTCTTTTTAATTGGACCTAATTGAAACTAAGCAATAAGCACTAACTTTTCAAGAGGCCCAATACAATCAAAGGCTCTGCCTCGGTTGTACCTTTTTTCTATGTCCTTTTACTTTTAACTTTTCTTTTTCTCATTCAATGTGATATTTACATTATATAATTGTTGTTCTCCCCTTCTTTTCATTCTCTTGTCTTTCCTCTTCCCCTTCCATTCCTCCAGGTTTAACTCCAGGCTGTGGAGCTATAAAGAGTCCTGGCATGGCCCACAAAGCCTGATTGAATCAGGCTGGGAGCTAGAACACATATAGGAAGAATGGTTCGCTTTCCTTTAACCAAAGAACCATTATCCTGTTTATGTTCCCTTCTAATCACTGCTGCCTGTCATTGATTTTTAACCAATCATTCACACTTCTCTTTAAGAGAAGCAGGAGACCACGACACTGAAATCTCATTTTGTTTCACATTATCCTAGCAAGAGTTATGGTAGAGTAGGGTTGAAAACATCAGTAAGCTTGGGCAGGATTTGTGGACTTCCCTTATGCAAGAGAGGCCTAAATTCTGTTCCATGTCCCCATTTTCTGATGTCTTCAAAGTTTCTGATCTATATGTAAGCACTAAGCTAGGACTGGAGGAAAACACAATGAGAGTTTTTCTAAGTTCCTCACCAGGGACATATGAATACATTACATTTGCTTAGTGAAAATTTACTGTCTGTGATAACATTCCCATGAGTGAAGCATGAATTAACCACAGGCCTCCGTCTCCGGGAGACCTGAATGAACCTGCTTCAAAACTCTAGGGAGAATTAACCTCTAATGACGAAATTCTAGCCAAAAGCCTAGGTGGCTCCGCTGCCTCCTCCAGGCCCACAGGCCTCACATGGACCTGGGAAGAAGGTTCAACCATCAGAGCCCAGGGCCCACACTTGAAAATAGTCTGGGTGGGAAGATGCTCACAGGAGTGGGGAAATACATGCCTGAGGGGGGGCAGGGTAGGCTTTTGGAAGCACTGGCCAATGTTTAACCCTTTGCAGCCTCTAGAAGTGATCTGAGCCACTTCCTGAGGCTTATCTTCTCCAAGCTTTTCCATTTCTTTGTCTGTCAACTAGGGATAATAATAGTCATAGGGTCTGTAAAGAGTAAATGAGTCAGGATGCATAAAGAGCTTAGAAGAGGGCCTCGCACATGGTAAGCGCTGTATAAATGCTAGCTAATTGCTATTATTATAGGCTAGAAGCATACCTACAGAAAAGCCTGCAAGAAAAAAAAAAAGCTTGCCTTCTATAATCCCCACCAAGAGACCTACTACTAACCAGCAGGAAATAACCATGTCTCAATTCTCTGGTTCCCTGTTGAAGCTCCAGGATCTATGGAGTGGTCTCAGCTAAGACCAAGTGAGTTAGACCTCTTTCTGTAGCAGCTAGGTTCAGACATAAAATTGCAGTATGGCAACGTCATATGGTTAAAAATGAAAACTGAAGTGATGAAAATGGAAATCTACCTGACATGCACTTCAGAGCCCACATACTTGCAGTAAGTTCCGCAGCTTCTAACAAATGTCCCCAACTCTGCAGCACCAGGACCCTCAAACACTAACCTGGTTGAAGACACGAATCCCCCTGCACATTAGAAAGACCAATGCAATGACCTTCAACCAAGTACATGGCCCCAGAATATGTGGCATAAACAGGGAACTGGCTGCTGCCACACCTGGGTGGCACAGTGAGTCCATTCTTCAGAACAGGCAGGTCCACTCCCTCCTACGGGCTGACGCTGTGCCACACCTGGCATGTTTTTTTGACAATACTTACGCATTACAATAGGGTTTCTTCTCATAGCCTTTGTAGTTGTTCATGTTGAGAGCCATCTTGCAGACTTCACAATGAAAACATCCTTTATGCCAATACTGAAAAAAAAAATTTTTTTTTAATTTTAGTACAATGCCAGTTCTTTCCAGGATGAGTACAGAAAGGAGGCTTCTTTACAGCATCACAGTCCCCACCTGTATTTGAAAATACTACAACAAAATGATAGTGGGTAACAGGATGTGTTTGCCTACTGTCAGTTAAATAAATAAAGCAGCAGCTATGAAACTGCCTTTTAAATGAACCCCCTCCACAAGGTAGAGAGAAGGAAGAGCTGCCACAGCTCTGTCCACGCTGCACTTGTACGGGCAGCCAGAATGGAATTCTGAGCTTGGCTAATGGAGGAAAGAAGCCTGTGAAGTGGCTTCAAAAGGAAAACCACTCCAGTTCAAAGTGCCTACACCCGGTGTCTGCAGGATCTCTTCAATAATCGGTCCACAGGAAGGCGGGTACCCCACGGAGCCGGGAAGCGGGCTACGCCAGTACCCTTCGCCCAGGCATCCCCCGTCCAGCTTCCACTATATTGCGGGAAAGGTGGACTCTGTCCGAAATGACGGAGGGAGGGCTGCGTGCTCTTAGGAGGCATTTTTGACACCACCGACAGGCAGATTTCACAGGCAGCGCCTCCGGCTGGTTTCAATTGCCAGGCGCTCAGGATAGCGGCGGGGTCTGCCTCCCATGGGCGCCGCGGGAAGGCCTGGAGCTCAGGGCGGCGGGGCCGGGCTGAAGCCCCCTCCGCCGGAATCGCCCTGCCGGGTGGATGAGCCCCCAGAGCGCAGCCCGCCGCAGGCAGCTGGGGTTCCCCAGGGGACTGTTGTAAGCACTGCGGCCGCGGCCCCCCTCCCCCCGGACTTATTACTATTCGCCTCTCCACCTCGGCGCCCGCACGGGAGGCACTGGGCGGGGGAGAAGGCAGGGTGCCCCGCAGGTCTTCCTGGAAGGCGGGTGCGGGGCGAGGCGGGGGGCGGGAGTGCAGGTGGGAGGGGGCGCGGCTGGCCGATCGGCCCCCCGCGCCCGGCTTGCTCCGCGGTGCGCGCTCCGCCGCTGCTCTGCCGAGGCCGGAGCAGCCCCGCACCCTCGCCGCCCCGCACCCCGACAAAAGCCTCTCCCGGCCCCAACACCCTCCGTCAGCGCGCTCGCCGACCCGCCCGCGGGCGTCTTCCTTCGCGCCCCGCGCAGGGAGCCACAACCACGCAGACACCCAGGCCGCGGGTCCCGCTCCGTCCCCAGATGCCAAAACTTCTCGGCGCAGGTGCAGGCGGCCCCCGCGCTCACCTTGTCCAGGCAGTTGACTTTCTCCGTGGGGTACACCACTTTCCCGCAGCGGGCGCACTGGGGGTTCATGGTCGCGGTTCCCGGGGACGGCGGCGGAGCGGCGGCGGCTGGGGGCTCCGAGGAGCCGCTGTGACATCCCCCGCGCGCCCCGCACCGCCTCGGGGCCGGCGGGCAGGCGGCGGGCGCCGGGGTGGAAAGGGGGCGCCGCGCGGGGCGGCGGCGGGGGCGCGGGGGGCGCGCGGCGGGGCCTGGCGCCTGGGGGCGGCCGCGCTCTAGGGCTGCGCTCGGCTCCGGCTCGGGCTGCGAGCCGCTCGCTCTGCGTCGCTAGCGCCCCAGGTACCGGTGACTCACACACACTCGCGCCCGCCCCTCCCCTCCCGGGCTCCCCCGCCTCGCCGCCGCCGCCGCCGCCGCCGCGCAGGCCAAACCCACCGGCGCGCCCCGAGCCCAGTGGCAGGGAACGAGCACGTCGGGCACCGGCGAGGGAGGGGCGCGGGGAGGGGAGGACCCAGCCCCGGGGAGCTCCGCGGGCGCCGCGGCTGCCACTGCGAGGCCTGGGCGCGCGCCTGGCGCCGCAGCCGGGGGCGGCCAGGTGGGCGGCGGGAGGGCGGGGAGCGGCGGGGGGGATGGAGAAATGGGGGGGGGGGCTCCAACCCGCGCGTTTCCTGTCCATCTTTTCCGCCCCAGCCGGGTCACCCCCATTCCCAGGCTGATGTTCCTGGTACCCGAAAGGCGCGGTGGTGCGCCCGCCCTCCTCCTCCAGCCCCGAGACCGCGGGCAGAGGCGCCCCAACGTCCTTCCCGCGCCCAGTCCCGGGCAGAGTCGGTCCCGGAGGCGCGCAGCGAGCGCTGGGGCCCGGGAGCAGGGAGCCCCGCCGGGAACCCGACTCCTGTCCCCGCGGCGCCGCGGATGGTGCGGCGCCCCCCTCCCCTCCCCACGGCCTCAGCCGAGAGAGCGCGTCTCCCGAGTCCCTGCGTGAAGTCCTTGGGCCCCTGGCGCAGCCGGCTTCCCTTCCCGGCTCCCATCGCCTGCACTTTTTATATCTCTTCTTGAAGAACGACTGATCATCTTAGGCCTGATCACACCTTTCTTGATTAGTAAACGCTCATCGTTCTTTTTGCTCTGTGCGCTGTATATTTTTGCCATTGAACATCACAGGATCCACGAAGATTTCTTCACCTGCGTTAAAAAAAAAAAGGCAATCACAAGCTCATGGTTCTAACCACAAGCGCCAGAAAATCCAACTGAAGGCTGAAGATAGGATGGAACCAACGGAATTGGCATCAGTTTTAATAAGATCTCAGGTTACTGGACTCGCTTTATAAAAGGCCGCAAAGTGGAGCTAGACTGCCTGAGTTCAAAGCCCAGCCCTGGTCACTTGCAAACATTACCCTCTCTGTGCCTCAACGTTCTAATCTACAAAATGGGGATAAGAGAGCTACAAGACAGCTTCTACCGTCCTACTGTGAGCATTAAATGAGTCAGCGGTTCTCAAGTGTTTGTGTGGCTCCTAATACCAGATAGGCTTATCATGGGTTGTAACAAATAAACACATTCCATTGCTGGCACACAACTTAGACTCAGGGATATCACATCGCTACTACTGTTGTTTTTTATTGTTTTTTTAAATCATAACTGAGGCCTTCCATGAAAAAAAGGAAACTTGATTTCTGGGCTTCCTAGGCAGGCTGCACGGGTAAACTATTCACCATGAGGCTGTGCCCTTTGACTTTTCAAAAAAGGTAATTTCTTAACAGGGATTCACCGAGGTAACAACACTCATAGCGCTGCTCCTGAGATCATCTCAACAGCAAATGTAACAGCCCAGCTGGTGTGGCTTGGTGGCTGCGCGTGGACCTTTCCACCAGGAGGTGGGCAGTCCTGCCTGCAGGGAGCGTGCAGGAGGCGGCTCGTTGATGTTGATGTTTTGCTCAGCCATGTTGGTAACTCTCCCTCTCCTTGCCTCTCTCTCTAAAAGTCAATTTAAAAAAACAACATTTTTTAAAATATATTTTATTGCTTTTTTTCAGAGAGGAAGGGAGAGAGATAGAAACATCAATAAGAGAGAAACATCGATCAGCTGCCTCAGGCACACCTCCTACTGGGGTTGTGCCTGCTATCAAGGTACATGCCCTTGACCGGAATGGAACCTGAGACCTTTCAGTCCGCAGGCCGACGCTCTATCCACTGAGCCAAACTGGTTAGGGCAACAACAACATTTTTTAAAAGTCAAATAAAACAATAATTTGTTGTCTGAGGACTGGTTGTCACTTAATGATTTTATTGATTGATTTTGAGAGAGAGAAACATCGATTTGTTGTTCCACTTACGTATGCATTCAGTGGTTGGTTTTTGTATGTGCTCTGACCCAAACCTTGGTGTACCAGGCCGATGCTCTAATCAACCTAGCAACGAGGATTGGTTGTCATTTAAAAACACCCCAGAGCTATTTAGAAATTCCTCAGACCGTGGATGAACCATGTTAAGTGAAAGAATCCAGGTACAGAAAGACAAATACTGCATGGTATTACTTAGATGTGGACTCAGAAAAAAAAAAAAAAGGTTGAACTCATAGAAACAGTAAAAAATATAAATAAATAAATAAATAAATAAATAAATAAATAAATAGTGGTTGGCAGGGGCAGGGAGGTGGGGAAATTGGGAGGAGTAGGTGAAAGGGTACAAACTTTCAGTTATAACATGAATAAGATCTGAGGATCTAACGTGTACGTGATTATAGTTGATAACATTGTATCATATAATTAAAATTTGCTAAAACAGTAGAACTTAAATGTTCTCACCAAAAAAAATAAATAAAGGTTAATATGTGTAGTGATGGATGTCTTAGCTCGGGGGAAATCCATTCACAGTATATGTATATCAAATCATCATGTTATATATTTCAAATATCTTACCATTTTGTCTGTCAATTAAACCTCAATAAAGCTAGGGAGGAGAACCTACATTGGATATTTATTTTAAAAGAAAACAAACGCCCTAACCAGTTTGGCTCAGTGGATAGAGCGTTGACCTGTGGACTGAAAGGTCCCAGGTTCAATTCTGGTCAAGGGCATGTACCTTGGTTGCGGGCATATCCCCAGTAGGAGGTGTGCCTGAGGCAGCTGATCGATGTTTCTCTCTTATCGATGTTTCTAACTCTCTCTATCCCTCTACCTTCCTCTCTGTAAAAAAATCAATAAAATATATATTTAAAAAGAAAACAAATGCCTGAGAAAAAAATTATTTATATGGTCATCTAAAGACTAAGTTTTTCTAGCATTTAGATTTTCATAACTGTAAATGATAACATGTATTTTTTTTAAAAAAAAAACAACCCTGTTTTCTTTTTTAAATGGTAAGAAAAAAATTCTGAGGAAGAGTGATGGTGATATGTGACATCTATAGCTGATTCACCCGATCCTTTAACTATGAATTGTATAATTTCTTAGCCAATCAGCACCTATCACAGTCTGACATACGGTAGATACTAATTAAATGTTTGTTGAGAGAAAGTATGAATAAAGCAAATTACTGTTTTAAAATTGGAATTAATTGTGATGTTTTATTCTCTCAAAAATAAACAATGAATGCTGCGTTACATTTTCCTCTCATATCTGTTTCTCTTACTATTTTCATTTTCTGCATTAAGCCAGCTTTTAAGCTTCTTAGTGACATTTCACTGA
This sequence comes from Murina feae, assembly GCA_004026665.1. Classification (NCBI taxonomy): domain Eukaryota; kingdom Metazoa; phylum Chordata; class Mammalia; order Chiroptera; family Vespertilionidae; genus Murina; species Murina feae. The sequence continues at coordinate 26,283 of PVJC01013235.1, forward strand.
TGTAAGAAGAATTTTAATGCCATCTGTCTTAAAAGGACTTCTTTATTTCAAAATTCAAAGTACTGTAAACAGAGAATTGGCAGAAACCTGTCATCTGGCCCAGTCTTCCTCCCTCAGCAGATGAATGATTTAATTATCCACTAGGGAGACCTTTTGCCCCTTTCATGTCTTTTTCACTTGACTAGTCAAGAAATCGTTCCTCATGGAAACTATACCCCAATATCTCCACTTCAATTAAGTCCTTTTCTGCTGGCTTGGACATCCACAGATATTAAGAACAGCTTACCTTCATGACCTTGTGGAAACATTTATACAGTTATAAATTTAAATTTTTTCTATAACTAAAATTCCCAAATCTATTTACTTTTGTCTCTGGGGCCTATTTCCATAGAACCTTGTAAAGACCTTCAGATCACTTTTGTTATTTAAGCTACATAAATTGAACTCCGAATTGAAAGCTTTAAAGGGTAATTAACATTGCAAAAGGCCAAATGGTGGCTTTGACAAACACTGGACTCAGATTGTGGTGGATTGTATTATTGGTTCACAATTTTTTGTTCCACCCTGGCAACACTTCCTATAGACAGGTTGTATTTCCCCACACAGTGACACTGAACTTGATAGTGTGACTTCTGCTGGCCAATGGAATTTTAGTGGACATGACATGTCATATCAGAGCAGAATTTTAAGGGACTTTGTCCTCTCATCCCCTTGAGCTCTGGCACCCAGCCATAAGAAGAGCATATCTCAGGGAGTGGCTGCTTCGTTGACTTCTGTTCAAGAATTCAAAGACCTGTCTAAGCCAGTAGAACCTAACTGAGTTCAGTAAGCCCAGCCATGCCCAGCAAGCCCACAACCCTCACATAATGAGAATAAGAAATCATTGTGTCTGCAAACCACTGAGATTTGGGGGAGAAATAATTTCTACTTCATCAGCAGCAAAAACTAATAAATTTACATGCAAGATTCAGTAGGATGGGGTTTTGTTTGTTTGTTTTACTTTTCTAAAAAGGCATGTGTTAGAAGTGTAATGACCAACTAAGAATAGCTCTTGGTATTTTTTTAATGTATTTTTTACTGATTTCAGAGAGGAAGGGAGAGGGAGAGAGAGAGAAAAACATCAATGAGGAGAGAGAATCATTGATCGGCTGCCTCCTGCATGTTTCCCTCTGGGGATCAAGCCCGCAACCCAGACATGTGCCCTTGACCAGAATTGAACCTGAGACCCTTCAGTCCTCAGGCTGACACTCTATCCACTGAGCTAAACCAGCTAGGGCAATAGCTCTTAGTATTAATGTATTCATTTTCTCATCACACAGATTTTTATTTTGTGCCTTATATTGGTCAGAATTTGTGTACAATTGTGTACATTTTTGCCAGTTGCCACAAATTCACCATGAAGGAAAGTTTCCCCAGCCAACAAGCTTGATATGTGAAACTAAAGAAGAATAGTAGATGTTATCTCAAATGTTATTTGGTAGCTACATATGAGCCTTAGTCTAATGAAGCATTTCTCCAAAGATCTTACACACTTTAAAAATTATCTCATTTACCATTACAGGACCATTACAAGTCAATGAGAAATGTAAAATTAAGACATTAAGGGACATTCAAGATTCAGAAGCTGTTCTAAAAACAATTATGCACTTTCATCCATTCAATACACAATTACTGGTAAGCAGGACGTTTGGCACAAGGCGATGCAATGGGGATTAAGGCATGAACTCTGCTTATAATAAATTCTAGCGGGACAAATAAGTAAGCAAAGAATTACAATACAATGTGGTAAATGCTCTAAAATAAAGCTCTGCTCCTGGCACTGAGGAAGAACAGAGGAGAAATGTCTAATTCAGCTGGGAAATCAGGAAAGGCTCCCCTAAAATAATCAGCCAAACTCCTCCTTCTCTACCTAACAAACCCTGGCCAGTTACTCAATCCCGTTGACTTTCTCCAAAAGCAGTTCATCAGTCTGTCTCCATATCCTCTGCCATTGCCTTAGCTCAGCAACTTACCATGTCTTCTTTAAATTGTTCTGTAACAACCCCATAAGAAGTCCTAGCAGCATGCAAGCCATGGAAGAAGGTAGGACTTCACTCTCCCAGACCTGTCTTGGAGATGTGGCAGATACAAAACCCCCATCTCCCAGCGAGGACCCTCTCTCAAAATGCACCCTCAATATTATTTTTCAAAATAAAAATTAACTCATATAAAGCACCAAATACAGTGCCTTGCATCATTAAGAATTTAGTGAAAATGTGTTTAATAATTGAATGACTAGAGTAAAAAATAAATAAAATTGAACTAACTCCTTGATACATTTTTCATCCAAATCAGATGGGAAGTGACAAGTATGAAGATAGTTATTATCTTTTTCATGTATTTCAAGATTGCTTTTTGAATCATTGGACAAACTTGATGAATATCCAGCTACAAAAATAAAACTCGAGTTAAAAATACTTTGCATAACATAGTCACATGAGAAAAATATTATATATTAAGGTGATAATTTGCCTTTATTATGCCATGAACTGAATTATGTAATCCCAAAATTCATGTGTTGAAGTCCTAACCTCAATGTAATGGTATTTAGAGAGATGATAAGGGATTATTAGGTTTAGATGAGGGCAGGAAGGTGGAGCCCTCATGATGGGATTAGTGCCCTTCTAAAAAGAGTTTTAAAGAGACATCAAAGAGGTTTTAGACTCTCTCTCCCTTTCTCTTTCTCTCGGCCTCTCACTCATATGCTGAAGTCCTAAATTTTGAGAGGGGGACTTATAATATGATAAATAGAGCACCTGAATTAATCTGAAAAATGATCATATTATTTTAAATCTTAGGACACATACTAGTACACTTATGTGAGTAGGGGGTTAAGTTTTTCTTAAGTTTCCTTTTCAAGGCCTGTGTGAAGCAATTGAGGAGGTGACAGCTGTGAATCCAGCGAGCAGAACTGATAAGCATGGTCAGACTGACCCACCAGCAGTCAAAGCATCATCTCATTGACATCATCTCATCACCTGATAAATAAGGACAACAGCTGACATTTGCAGACCTCCAGGGCTGCGCGTAGCTGCATTGCATTCTGTTCCCAGCCTCACCCTAACCAGCAGTTCTCAACCTGTGGGTCGCGATCCCTTTGGGGGTCAAATGATCCTTTCACAGGGGTCGCCTAAATACATCCTGCATATCAGATATTTACATTATGATTCATAAAAGTAGCAAAATTACAGTTAGGAAGTAGCAACAAAAATAATTTTATGGTTGGGGGTCACCACAACATGAGGAACTATATTAAAGGGTCGAGGCATTAGGAAGGTTGAGAACCACTGCAACCCATTCCCCTTTATAATCCTGTCCCCTACACCTTGCTGTAAGACAGATGTGAATGCTTGTAAGCACCCTGTCTTCTTGGTTGGCCGGCCTTCTCAATAAATGCCTTGCATGATTCAACCCTGACTTCATTATTGGACACAGCAATAGGCAGCCAGAGCCCAAAAGGGGGTTTCCCGTTAACACCCTCCATGTGACGGTATTTAGAGAGACTTGCATGCATGCATAGGAGCATAATCAGTGGACACAGGAAACTGGGGGTTAGGGAGGAGGGGGGGGGAAGGGCAAGGGGAAAAAATGGAGATCTATCTATCATCTGTTGTAATACTTATCTATCACTTGTTGTAATACTTTAAGCAATGAAATAAAATAAATAAATAAATAAAAAGAGATAATTAGGGTTAGATGAGGGCAAGAAGGTGGAGCCCTCATGATGAAATTAGTGCCCTTCTAAAAAAAGTTTTAAAGAGACATCAGAGAGGTTTCAGACTCTCTCTCTCTCCCCCTTCCCTTCTCTTCTCTTCTCTTCTCTCTCTCTCTCTCTCTCTCTTTCTCTCTCTCTCTCTCTCTCTTTCTTCTGCTCCCCTCCTCCCCACATGCAGGGAAGAAAGTACTCACCAGAACTGAACCATGATAACATCCTGATTTCAGATTTCCAGGCCCCAGAACTGTGAGAAAATTAATTGGTGTTGTTTAAGCCACCCAGCCTATGGTATTTTGTTATGACAGCCCAAGCTAATTAATATACTCCATCAGCATAACTTACAGTCAATTAAAAACTAGATCAAGTCTAATGGGGGAGGAGAAAAATGGGGGAAGGTGGTCAAAAAGTACAAACTTCCAATCATAAAATAAACAGGACATGAGGGTGTAATGCACAGCATGGTACCTACAGTCAATAACAGTGTGTTGCGTATTTTAAAGTTGCTAAGAGAATGAGTCTGAAAAGTTCTCATCGCAAGAAAACTTCTGAAACTGTGTATGGTGACATATTAACTAGAATTCTGGTGGCGATTATTTCACAATATATGCAAATATTGAATTATTATGTTGTACACCTGAAACTAATACAATGTTATATTGTCAAGTATATCTCATTAAAAAATAAAAAGGCAGTTTTCTGCCACTGAAATAATTAATTAATTAATTAAGAACAGATGAAGGAAAATGTTACTCTTGACTAATAAAAATAATAAACATGTTTTTAAAATCTCTGGTAGTAAGTTCTTATAGTCTTTGCACCAAACCTCTGATTCATTAATTAGCATCAATTTTGAACTTCAAGGGAAAGTAGATTTCTAACTTGCTTAGCAAGAATTGCAATTATATTCATTAACAAAGTAAGGGATCATCTTCTGATAGACACAAAAGCAATTGAGAATTTAATCATTTCAAATAGTAATCTCAGATTATGTGGTTCAGAAGCAGCTGATATAGGGTCCTTTTAGGTATTAAAGAAGAATAGTGTTAGAGTAGGTTGATTAAATTCTGTGTGGACCTAACAGAAAGGTGGGAGAGGGAAGGGGGCTAGCATATATCTAAAGCTGAAAGCTACTTTGGGAGAGAAAGACATTCACTCTGAAAATTATGCCAAATTATGGTATTATCTCTTTTAGACTGGTTACAGGAAACAGAGCCACTCAAGTTCTCGCAGCGAAAGGAGGCTCATGGTGATGCTCCTCACATACAGGAACACAGAAAAGTCAAGCAATCCAGCTTCAAAATAGAAGGAATCTGTAAAGCCACAAGAAAAAAATATCCGATCTATAGTAGAATCAATCCGCAAATCTTTGCCTTAGTTACCTACTGCTTTAGTCTGAATGCGTATGTCCCACCAAAACCCTATGTTGAAATTCTAACCCACAATGTGATGGTATTAGGAGGTGGAGCCTTTGGGAGGTGATTAGGTCAAGAGGGTGGAACCTTTATGAATGGGATGAGCATCTTTATAAAAGAGGCTCCACAGACCTCCCTCACTCCTTCCACTATGTGACCATACAGTGAGAAGTTGCCCGCCATGAACACCCAGACGCCAAATACGCTGACACCTTCATCTTGGACTTCCCAGCCTCCAGACTGTGAGAAATAAGCTTCTGTTGTTATAAGCTGCCCAGTTTATGGTATTTCAGTTACAGTAACCCAAATGGACTAAGACACTTGTCATTAGAATAATTCAAGTGATCTCTACACGTCTGCTTCTCTCTGCCACTACCAACTTGCTTATTGTCACCCTCGTCTGTCTATCTTACACACTTTCTATGCATAGGTTTCCCTGTTCACAGATTCTATTTACTCATAATATCTTCCTTATCCATTCAACTGGCCATGGCCACATATGGCCCCTACTGCTTCTCTTCTCAGCATTTTTTCATCTTCACCTCCCACAGGTAACAGCCTTATTCTTTCCCTGTTTCTAGTTCAGAAACTACATGCTGGTCAGTCCAGCTCACCTTTTCACGGCTGGGTCATTTGGTTCACATCTTTGTTGTCCACGCCCCTACAGAGGAAATAAGGAGGGGCTGAGGTGAGATCAGAGCCACGGGGCCCTGCCCTTCCTCACAGGCTGTGGCCATGTTAGGCATTTGGCGGCCTGAGCCATCAAAAACGCAAAGGGAAGCTCGAGAACAAAAACAAGTAAGGGGCTAGACTCATTTTTTAAATCTGGATAGCATTATAGACCAATATTTGACCACAGATAAGGGGCTTTTCCCTTTCAGATTAAACTTAAAATTGATTAGCAAATATTTCAAGAAGCAAAAGTAAAAAGAACAAAGTCATAATGACCTCAGAAGAAAGCTCCAAGCCCTTAACAGTTGGAAAGTGGCAAGTCCTAAGCAGCCGTTGGAAGATCCGTGCGTGTGCTGTGCTGTCCAATGAAAATACAGTGAGAGCCACACATGTGTGCCATGGAAAAGTTTCTGCTGGTTACATGTAAAAAAGTAATATTTTTAATTAACAGGATCATTCACACCCTTTATTTTCGTACTAATTGCTCAAACTCCAGTGTGTGTTTTATACTTGCTGCTCCTCTCCATGTGGACCAGCTACATTTCGCAAGTGCATGGTCACTGCTGGCCTCCTGGGCAGCAGTTGTTCAGCCTAAGTCAGGAGAGGAGGTGGCATGAACAGGGGCAGGACCAGAGAAGTGGGCAGGGGTTAGGCTCACTTACTCTGCAGGGCTCCAAGCAAGAGTGGGGCCACTTCCCGGGGGCCATTCACCAGGGACAGCACCTTCTGCTGAAGTCAAAACTGCTCTCTATGAGTTTGGTTTTGCTTGTTTTGTTATTTCACTTGTTAGTTTTTATTTTATATTCCACATATGAGTGAAATCATATATGTATTGGTTGTTTGTTTATTTGTTTTTGTCTTTTTCTGACTTCAATTAGCATAATACTCTCAAGGTACGTCTATGTTGTTGCAAATAGAGACACACTACCAGAGAAGGGAATGGGGGAAGGGAGAAGCAGGGGAAGAGGGCCAAATATATGGTAATGGGAGGAAACTAGACCTCTAGTGATGAGCACTCAACAGAGCACACAGATGTCGAATTACAATGTTGTACACCAGGAAATAATATATTCTTATTAACCAATGTTACTCCAATTAATTTAATTTTTTTTAATTGCCAATGCTCTCACCTCTGAGCACAGCAGCCAGAACCTGGAGCCAGGCAGTCACGAAAAGTAAGCCATGGCATCAGGCAGATGAATCCCTCACCCTGAAGGGAAGGGAAAAGAAGGCAGAAGATGAGAAAGGAAGAAGGTAAAGAAGGGAAGGAAAGGAGAGAGGGATGGAAGAGGCCAGTGTAGCAACCACAGTGCAAGAGTGAGTTTGAACAGCACTCAAAAGGGCGCCAATGATGTGTGCAAGGGAGCTGGAGAGCAGGAACCTCTTAGCCTGCCCATCAGGGACCACAGGGGAGAAGAAAGGGGAGGGCCACTAAGCCTAGGGCAGCCTCAGAGGGCACTGACCCAGAGTGCAGCTAAGTCAGCGGGCCCAGAGATGCAGTTCGTAAAAACCATGTGCCTGGAAAAATCAACAGAGCAACCTCAAGGACAGTGCCATTTATGTAGCTGACAAAAGAAGAATATGTCTTGTTGTATAGCAACAAATCAACTCAGTTGATTAATCTGCATGTGCTCCTCATAACGAGCTTCATGTAAAGGCCTCACAGAAAACTGTTGATGGGCAGGTGTTTTTTCATGAGCGAAGAAGAGAAGGCCTGCCCCCAGTAAAAGCTGAGCTAGTCGATCAAATGAAATGACCAATGTTTTGTTTCTCATTTTTCCTTGGTCACAATTTTCATTTTCAGTGGCCTATGGGTTCAAGTTCATCAGAAGATGTTTTGCTGTGTCAAACACTGCAGCACAATGACTTGTGACTAAACTATGTGAGAAGCAACTCACGATGATGCACTGGTTTGCTGCTCCGTAAAGGTGTTTGGGATCTTACTGAAAGATCTGGAAGATTTTTTTTCTTCATTTACAATGACGCCTGCAAAAAGTCAGCATGGCCCAACCAGTGTGGCTCAGTGGTTGAACATCAACCTATGAACCAACAGGTTGCTGGTTCAATTCCCAGTCAGGGCACATGCCCAAGTTGTCGATCCCTGGGGGAGGGGGAAGGAGGAGGAGGCATACAGGAAGAAGCCGATCAATGATGTTTCTCTCTCACGGATGTTTCTATCTCTATCCCTCACCCTTTCTCTCTAAAAACCAATAAAAACATTTAAAAAAAAAAAAAAGTCAGTGTGGCATCTGCTCCATACCATTTTACAGACACCCATGGTACCAACATGACCATTAGCAATGGGTACCAGGGCAAGTAGATGGGCATGAGTAACGTAAGTCGAATGAAGTAAATGGAACAGAGTATATGGAGACAGGTGGAGAAAAGAGCTATCATTACATAATAAAAAAAATTTCAGCCCCTGCTCCTACTGCAGCTTCATCCAATAAAAATAGGTATTAAAGCTAAAAAAAATAATAATAAAACAAACAAAAACCAGAAATGTAATGTCACAGAGAACCTCTTAAAAATTAAACTGGGCCCTGGCTGGTTTGGCTCAGTGGATAGAGCATCAGCCTGCGGACTAAAGGGTCCCAGGTTTGATTCCGGTCAAGGGCATGTACCATGGTTGAGGGCGCATCCCCAGTGGGGAGTGTGCAGGAGGCAGCTGATCGATGTTTCTCTCTGATCGATGTTTCTAACTCTGTATCCCTCTCCCTTCCTCTCTGTAAAAAATCAATAAAATATATTTTAAAAAATTAAACTGGAAAGGTAAAACATAATGTTTAAAAGCATTAACTGACATGCAAAGATGTTTCTGATATTTTGTTAAGTGGAACAGAACAGCTTATGAAAACATGTGTTCACTCTGGTGTCATTTTTGTTAATTTTATGTGAGCAAAGGTGCTCAGAAAACGTTAGACTGGTGTGCACTAAAACGCCAGCAGAGGTGGGATTATAGGTGGCGCATATTTTCCTTTCTATGTATATTTTCTACAACGAACATTATTTTCATAAGAAAACTCTTCTATCAAGCATCAGGATGCTTTGTTTTCAAGCTTGGCGTCTAACATTATCCCCACCCCTCTACCCCACTCAGGCTCCATCTGACTCAAGAGCAGCCATTAACCGTAGCAGCTCTACTTGTCACTTAAATGGCCTCTCATTGGCTCCCTTAGAGAGAAAGGTGGAACAAAGAGGAAGTAATGACCCGTTTTCAGGACAGATTTTAGGGTGTGGGCTTTTGTTTTGTTCTGGTCACATTTTAAAGAATGTGCCTGGTTACACCCAAGCTTTTCACCCCACAAATCTTGTTCCAGCTGCTGATATGAGACTGAGGGTGTGTAGAGGTCACTGTTCCCAGAGACTGCTCAGACCTGCTGGACAAAAGCTGATGGGAGAGAAAAACAGGTCCTACCCTCTCCTGGGACTCCTGGGGCCAGGGAATAGAGGCGGGTGGGGCTCCTCAAAACTCACCAGCCAGCTCAGGGCATAGAATGTCAACTTCTTTCTACTTCATTTCCTCAGACCCTGTGACACAATCGTGGCCTGTATAAAATTCCATGCAGCAGATTTTGCTATTTGGAAAATTCTCGTGTCTGACCTTTGTAGACCTTCCATTTTGTCTTCAGCTGAAAATGGGAAATTCAATTATATTCCTGCCTCTGGCTGAATTCCCAAGGAAGCACGTTGAAGGTATCAGAGATTTTGTCCACAGTGGCTCGAATTTCTAGTGAAAGAACTGCGGTTTTGTAATTTCCATTTGCATCTTTCTAAATTCCCATCGTTTAGTAAAATAGCGAAGCCAAAATTTTAAGTATTTAAAAATTATTTTATATATTTTATAAAAATTATTTTATAAAGGATGTTCTTTGAAATGTTGATAATGATTGTTGCTGGCTGATGGAATTTTTTCTTCCCTCTAGCTCTGACACACACACATCCCTGATGCTATGTTTTCTAATTTTTCTATGTACACGTGGTGTGTAGTATTCTTATTTAATAAACAAAATTCAAATTGTGTCAGCACATCACCGATATTATGCCTAACACACTGTAGGTACTTAATAAACATGTTTCTTCTAATTCTGTCAGAAAATAATAGTAGGTAGCATTACTGAGTGCCTATTATGCGCCAAACACTGTACTAAAAGTTTTTTAGATATTATCTCATTTAAATTCTACAACAACATTATGAGTGAGGTTGGTGCTATTAATTTCCCCTTTTCCAAGATGAGGAGATTAGAATAATCTAAAGACAGAGTGTTTAAGAAGTAGGAGAAAGTCCCAGAACACTAGACAGTCTGAGTGCAGCCCTTGCTCCTAATCATCCCACTAGGGAGTGTTTTGATTATAAAATCAAGTGAAGACTATGGATATTGTTGGTTAATATCTACCATATTTGTAGCTGTTTTCTATTCATTGCCTTTATCCTTAGTTCCTTATTTTTCTGCTTACTCTTTTGAGCATTTTTTTAAATCCTCACCTAAATAGTGAAGATATTTTTTGCATTGATTTTTAGAGAGAGTGGAAGAAAGAGGGAGGGAGGGAGGAAAGAGAGAAAGAGAGAAGCATCAACATGAGAAAGACACATCAATTGGTTGCCTCCTGCTCACGCCCTAACAAGGGTGGCTGGGAATTGAACATGCCACCAAGGTACATGCCCTTGACCAGGAATCGAACCTGCAATCTTTTGGTTTTGAGTGCCAACTCTCTAACCACTGAGCAACCCTACGAAGGCTCTTTTGAGCATTTTATGATTCCATTTTCTTCACCTTTCTTTAGTATATCAGTTACACTTCTTTTTGGGGTTGCAGCCAATCAATGATGTTTCCTCCTCATCAATGTTTCCATCTCTCTATCCTTTTCCCTTCCTCTCTAAATATCAATAAAAACATTTTTTTTAATCACACTTCTTTTTTAACATTTTTAAGTGGTTATCTTTGAGTTTGCATCCTACATTTACAACTAAGCTCTCTTTCAAATTATATTATTCCAGTTCACAGGTAGTGCAAACAACTTGCGACAGAGTATTTCCACTTCCTCCCTCTGTCCTTTAACACATTGCCATCATTCATTTCAGTTATTCATAAGCTATACTCACTGAGATGCTGTTGCTAGTATTAGTTTGAAAAATATTGTTATCTGTTAGATCAGTAAGAATAAGAAAATAAGCATTTTATTTTACCTTCATTTATTCTTTAATACTCTTTCCATTGTAATGTAGATCTGACTTTCTGGCATACACCATTTTCCTTCTCTCTAAAGAACTTCTCTTTACATTTCTCATGAGGCAGGTCCACAGGCAACAAGTCGCTCAATCTCTAACTATCTGAGAAAGTTTTTACTTCCCTTTCACTTTTGAAAGATAATTTCCCTGGATACAGAATCTCAAGTTGGTGGTTTTGTCTTTCAACCATTTAAATATTTTACTCCACTCTTCTTTCTTGCATGGTTTCTAAAGAGAAGTCCAATGTAATTCTTCTCTTTGCTCCTCTACAGGCAAGGCTTTTTCCCCCCTCCAGTTTCTTTCAAGATTTCTCTTTGCTTTTCATTTTCTGCAATTTAAATATGATATGTGTAGGTGCAGGGGTTTTTTGTTTTGGTTTGGTTTTGGTAATTATCCTACTGGTGTTCTATGAGCTTCCAAGGTTTGTGTTTTGGTGTCTGATACTAAATTGAAGAAATTCTCAGTCATTGTTGCTTTAAATGTTGTTTCTGTTCCATTCTCTTCTTCTTCTCCTGCTGGTATTCCCTTGACACGTACATTATAACTTGTAGTTGCCCCAGAGTTCTTAGATGTTTTGTTTATCTTTTTTATTCTTTTTCATCTTTGAAATTTAGTTTTGGAAGATTTTATTGACATTTCTTTTTTTTTTTTTTTGTCTTTTTAAAAATATATTTTATTGATTTTTTAAATTTATCTTTATTGTTCAGATTATTACAGTTGTTCCTCTTTTTTCCCCCATAGCTCCCCTCCTCCCAATTCCCACCCCAACCTCTGACCTTGCCCCCCCCCATTGTCCTCATCCATAGGTGTACAATTATTGTCCAGTCTCTTCACGCATCCCCAATACCCTTAACCCCCGAAAATTGTCAGTCCACTCCCTTTCTATGCCTCTGATTCTATTCTATTCACCAGTTTATTCTGTTCATCAGATTTTTTATTCACTTGATTCTTAGATTCACTCGTTGATATATATTTGTTGTT